>CAEGAG010254069.1:0-39231 GCA_903067065.1 Brachyrhaphis terrabensis
TATATATATATATATATATATATATATATATATTCAAGAACTTTTTCTATGTTTTGTCTTTTTTGCTGTGACCTCCTTGCCTTGACAACAAGAACTTAAATAGTTTAAAGTGAAGAGAATTGCTTCTGCACATTATTCGCCTGCCACTGTCCATGGTGCCGATACGTTCATGGCACATTTGGATTTCTATAAATTTTACAAGTTTGCATTTTCAAAATGACTCTGGGCAAAGCATGCAGCACAGCTGCAGACATAATCTTGTAAGAATCTTCAAGAACAGTGGCAGAATCCTTCACAATCATCAGGACTTAACTAACAGACGTGACTTTTTGCAGCTGAAGCATAGCAGCTGGTTAGCAGCGGAGGAGCCCTGCAGGGAACTGTAATCTCCCAGTTTCTCTTCGGTCTTCACAGCTCGGATGCCCAGGGCAATTTGGAGTCCTGTCATCGACAGAGAGACTCAGATGATTGTGCAGGTGGTGGGTTTCAGCAGGGAAGAGAGCCAGTTCACAACTTTGTGGCATAGTGTGAGAACAACACCCTGGCTACGGAAAAGTAAAGGAACCACTGAGATTTAAGGTGAGAACAAAACAGGGGGAAGTATATAATATTATTTCACAACATTTCTGAAAACAACTGATCATGGCTTTAGTTTTGGAGGAAATACAAATGAGAAAAAGAAAATAGCATTTACAGGACAGTAGCCTACAGTTGGCTATTCAAAAACGTTTTGTCTTGGAAAACTGCTTGCACAAAGCTGTAACAATCAAAAGATTGATTTGGGGATGTGGTGAAAGAGGACATGAAGTCAGTTGGTGAGAGGATGAAGGATGCAGAGGGAGTGACCGATGTGGTGACCCCTGAAGGGAAACGTTGGAAGAGTAGAGAACTGCAGTGCACCTACTTCATAATTAAATTATTTATTCACTGAATAAACTGTGAAATCCAGAAAGGATAGTCATCTGATAATACCTGTCACAGTAACTAATTTTGCTGATCAATAAATTTTTTTTTGACTCCATTTTGCAAGTAATATATTGGTATTATAATGCAATAACATTTAATTTTGCAAAGATAACAACACTAGAAATGGAAGATATTTTATGAATACAAAATATAACATGACAACCACAAAAACTAAAGATCACAACCAAAACCATAAATAAATTGATTATTATATCTCTGTAAACAAAACGGCCAAATCGGACGGAAAGGAAAGTTCATTTTAATTTATCTTGTGAATAATTGATTAATTGCTTATTGCAATAGGCTTGCTTGTAATTGAACAACAGAAGAAATAATGAGCAACAGCTGCAGAATGAGACTGAACTTACTCATTTCTGTTTGTTGATACTCCATCAAACAAGATTACAGAACCAATTCCACCTGATGTCCTTTTCACACGGCAAGATGTTTGACCCAATTTACCCCCTCAAACGATCTCAAGGACAGTGCTGTCATGGCTCTTAAGACAATCTTAAGAAATATTCCTGCCATGTATTAAGAGAGATCTGGTCTGCTGTAATATAAAAATCAATGATATTAAACATGTTGGATTGTTTTGGCCTGTTGGTGACGTGTGTGTGGTATCGCTTGAGGACAGACAACAGTGCAGCCTGCTGAATGTGACGTGTAGACATGTTTGAACAGGATTACACAAAACTTTACTATAGCTTTGTATATTCTGAACCAAAAATGACCTCAAAACATGCAAAAATAGAAATTTGATGCATCGTGGGAAAAAAAGACTTTTTTTTTTTAAATATATTCAAGAATCATTGCTTCTTCCATGTCAGCCATGTTTGTTTACTGCAAGATTTTCCATCTTATATCTGAATGTTGGTGAGTGAAATCAGTTTGTGTGTGTTATCTCAAAGATTTTTTTTGTCGTCATGTGTGGGTTCGCTCAGGTCAACTACTTTAAAATCTTGCCGCATGAACCAAGCATTGGAAACCAATTGGGCTTTAGGAAAACGTGATATTAGAACTTTGGATAACATCACCACTTGTTGTTCAACTTCTGCTATTTGGATCTACATTGAAATCACCACTAAACTTGCATCCTGAAAGTTTCCCTCTACCTGACAATAAAAGTGTTTTGTTTTTTTTTGTTTTGTTTTTTTTGCTTTTCCTTCCAGAAGCCATGCATTGCTTCACTTCCTGGAACGTACCAGCTGAATCTCTAAGAAGCAATCCCAATCTGCTTGATTATTTTACAACAGCACTCGTTGAGGTTGACGATCCGGCTAGGCCTCAGAGAATGCAGACACTCCTTCAGTCCTGTAATGACCTAAAACAAAGTAACCTCACAGTTCTAGTAGGAGGTTTCTCTCTCAACAAGCTGCTTTCACCTCTTTGTGGCGCAATCTGTACACTGCTATGCCTGTCAGCTTGATAAATAAAACACAACCAGTCATCTCCGTGTTGGAGGTCAGGCTCCGCAGCAGAGTTACGCTCCTCACATAAGACGAAACGGGAGCCGTGTGCAGACAGAATATAGCCTGAGAATATTTTACAATGCTGCAACCATGTGAAAAATCCCATTAGGCTTAATATAACTTCATCGCCTTTTTGTTAGTACTGAGGTGACACGGGGAAGACAGAGTGGGATAAAATGATCAACTATACCACATTCTGAAGCTGATGAAAGAGCTGGTTTGATGTTCCAGTACTTATGAGAAGGCAATGCTTTAGGATTATCTGCAAGTAAAACACTGGTGGAAAATAAAATCCATTACTCTCATGACAACAGTCAGGTCCTCCATTATTTTGTCACGGCTTTGTGTTCTTTCTGTGATTTCTCTTCATTTTCCCAGAATTCAGTCCACTTCCTCAGCTACGGCCTCTGAAAGTCCAAGCTGTCACATACTGCATTTAACTGTCAATCAACAGCTCAACATTTCTTTCCAAAGAGTTATTTCAACCTGTTCTATGATGACCACAGTCGAATTCAGTCTGTTTGGCGTTATATCCCCATGTTCTTCTTTTGAACAAATACTCCTCTTGCATCTGAATATTCCTTACCCTATAAACATGTTTGAGAGAGTCTCAGTAAATCTAATTTTATTCCATTAATTTTTTATTTTTTTTGCTTCATACCAACAAGAGATTTCTTCCGCCTCCCTGTTGTTTTTGACAGCAGTAAAATGTATTTACAAATGTCAGAGGCGCAACAGAATCCTGATGTAAAAGTAATTCGAAATGCGCTGAAAATCAAAGCTGCTGCATTTAAGTAATGCATTTTCCAAAAGAGGCCTGGGGCATCAAATATAGCCTCACGGAAAGTCTAGAAAAGCACTTAAATTTCATTTTTTATGTGCATGCCAGTATTTTAATTAATATAAAGCAAACTGATTCTGCTTTTTTTAAAATCTTTTTTTTTTTAAATCTACATGTAAGTCTAATACTTTTAGCCAGTGACAGGGTGAGAAAATTCTCTTTCTATAGCGACTCCTGATAAATTACTACTTTGTGTAAGAAGCTCAATGTAAACACATAATGCATAAATGTAACATTAATAGAACTGGGATGATTATTTTCAGATTAATAACCTCTTTTGCTCAGTAGCAATTGCATATCTACTTAAGCAGATAAAAATGGCAGAAAACAGAAAAGAAAGGGAATATCTTATGCTATAAAACATAGTTCCCTTTGAAGTGATGTTATAATGTTACTTCAAAAAAGCTAAGAAAATCATTAACATTTTCTGACAATGATTTATGTCGCCTTCATATTTGTTATTTAATACAGACAAAAAAAGCAAAAAATAAGTTGGACTTGACTTCAGTTTTTACAATACCTATATGCAACAGTCCAACTGGTTTGGTAGAAAGCTTCAATCACTGCGAAAGTTTGTTATAAACAAATCTTTACAATGAAAATAAACCGCTTCAATCTAATCAATGGAAGACCAAAGGATCTGTTTCCCAAACTTATTTAAACCATTAAAGTCAGTTGCACACAAGTCAAGGATCTTAAGACTTTATTTAGATGCTTGCTGCCTACTTGATCTTAAATATTTTTTTAGGAAACCTGATTTCATTAAATTAGACTGAGAACTTGTGCAAAGACTGAACAGGAAACAGAAAAATGGGGATAAAAATCTCACAGCTAGACATTTTGCTAAAATTGGTATGGATCTATTCTCTCTGGGTAATGAATTTCACCAGAAGCTGAAACTCCAGACAGTTTCTATTTTTTTTTTCTTTTCCAATTTCCACGACTTCCTGGAAAGAAACATCGAGGGGAAAGTAAAAGATGGGAAACAAGGAGGAGAAATGCAGACGGATGCATCCAAAGGCAGTAATGGCAGCTGACAACAGTGTGCCAAAGAGACAGCCAGGAGGGATCCTGTCTTCTTCATTATGAATAGAAAATAAGATTAATCTATGGCAGCATACTGTTCAGTTAGTCTGATTTGGAAATTATGTGTTTATTTAAATTGCCTAAGGTTTTGTAACGACAACAGATGGTGAGGTAGCACATTTGTACACTGACAAATATCAAGAGAATATCAGAACAGAGATGATTCCACCAGAACTCCAGCTAGGTGTAATTGGCAGATTGAGTCTCGCTTCCAGCTGTGCATAATATCCCCTTTTAGTTCCAGGTTTAATACTCCCCTACGAACGTCACAGAGCAAACAGCAGTTAAACAATTCAAAGATATTTCAACAAACAAAATGGCAAGTTTGAATAAATGGGTATTTATTAAATACAACACTGATCACAAATTACTTTAATAAATATTACCATAATGAAAGGTTTCATAGTAACCCTAAAAACAAAAAAAGATGCTTACTTTATTGGCTTCTGCTATTAACATTGTATCTATCAAAGTCACCTAGTCGTCTGCATATGTTTAATCTTTTAGATAATTGTGTAGATGCTTATCAGAGCACAACAACCTAATATCAAGATCCAGTTTGAGATGATTTGAGCTTTACGAAATGGAACATTATCTCGCTGTAGGTAGTCATCAGAAGGTGTGTGCATCGTGGTCTTAAGGAAACAGAAATTGTCAGCAACAATACTCAGGTATGCTCCTGTGTAATAGATGCAGGTTGTTATTAGGAATCCTAAGCATAAAAAGAAAATATCCCCTATTATACTAACAAAGTACAGTTTACTTAAAATGGTCTTTTTCAGGCTGAAATCTAAGTAGACCAAATTAACATTAGAATCTCTTCATATCCTGTTCCTTTTATTTTCCATTTGACATTGGTTTTACCCATTTAATGAGTCTGTAAAGGTCACTATATGACAAAAATACTCTGTACTCTTCCTTATGTAATGAAATACTGATCTGTTGCAAGACTGTGATAGGTGTTCAGTTTTATACCCATAGCATCACTTTGCAAGGTCAGAAAATCAGATTTTTTTAAAATGTTTTATTCAAAGTGTAAACATTTTAAACTGCAGAAGTGAGTGTTTTTGTTTTGTGGGAATTTGTTCAAGAGTAAAAGAAGCAAAACATAATTTGGTGCACACTATTAATTTTGCATGTTGTCAGACTAGTTCTGCAAATTCTGAAGCAATATTCTGCAATGAATGATTCAACGTCTCACAGTACTGTCAGAACATAGATTTTTATTTTTTAATAAAGATATCTCAGAAAGGTCAGGTGGATGATATTTTTAATTTACAGAACCACACAAAGCAGTAATATAACATTTATTCCTAAAGGTTAGAAGATGAACTAGTCAAGGAATTCACAAGCTCTTAATTTATCTACCATTAAGGATCGTAAGTAAACATGAACAAGTTAACTTTCTAAAAAGAAAACTTCAAAAGGTAGTGATACATAAACAGCTGAAAAGTCATAATGTGTGTTTTCCAACTAGGGCTGTAACGATTCCTCGAATGATTCAAGTATTTCGATTATTAAAATCCCTCAAGGAAAATTATCTGCCTCTAAGATGTATTAAATTATGTTGTATTACAACATAAAATAATAGGGTGATTATTTATGTTGCGCAACTCTCTTATTTCCGCCTGTTGACTACTACTAAGTGTTAGCAGCATAATGTCCAATTTTCAAGTTCAATCCAAGAGGATTTCATTAATTGATAATAATGTCTGGGTTTTTATCATTTTTCGGGGGACCAATACGAATCTCTACAATGACTGGCGCGATGCCTGGAGTACGGCAGCCTTTCTCCTTCCGGACCTGCTGCCTGGTGGTCGGCTCAGAGCGAACACCTATGCAGGTGTGTTTATACAGGTGTGGAGATAGACTGAACACAGCGGGCAGTTGTGCTGTAGATGATTAAAGTAAGTGTAGCTTTATGGGACAAACCAGAAAATAAATTTCATACAATCCTTCATACAAATGGGTGGTATAGCACACTGCTAGTTCTGTGTGATGAAGGAACCAAATCCAGTCATTCACACAGACACAAAGGTTTAAAAGCCTTGGCAAAGTGAGAGTTCATCTATTAAATGGACTGCAGATGAATACATAAACTAAAAACTGGAGTTTAGACACCTCTTTTTATTAAATTAAATATAATCTTTTTGTATAATTTTTGTCCTGGCTAACTTAAAAAGTGAGCTATTATTGCTACTGGTTAGTTTTCTAAACTATACAAAAGTAATTGCTAGAGATGCAAAAATATGAACATTTTAGCCAATGTTGAATAGTAACACTGCTAATATGGTAGAATTTACCAATATTTTATTTGATCAAATTTTTATTTAATTACTTGATTAATCGTCAAAATAATCATTAGAATACCCCATTACTAAAATAATCATTTAAAACTGCCCTATTTCTAAGAAACTGACAATGAAAGCTATCAATTAAGGCATGATGACAAAATCAGCAGCCAAAGAAAACATCATCCTTTGTCCATACAGTTGTTGCTTATGCATACGTTGGTAAAACTATTAATTTTAGCATCAACTTTCAGAATTTAATTAGTTTTTGAGGATAAATTTATGATGCTCAGGTTGGTGTAATATGACAATAAAAAAAGACAAAAAAAATTGCCAACTTTCACAATAAAACCAATGAGACAAAATTGTGTCAGTGAAAATAACATCAGCTGGTGCAAAGCGGAATATTTGTTCTGAATTTACAGGTAACTCATTAAAAACTGTCTTCCTCTGCACAGCTTTATAGGACGATTCATCTTCTGTGTTTTTGATTGATGAGATCATAAAAGCTGCTGCACAGTAAGGGAAGAGGTTATATTCTGGAAGAAAATAAAAGACTGGGATTTTCTTCTGTGCATTGGAACCGCCATACGTTAAAGAAAATAAAACCAACAAACAAACAAAACAGAAACAACTCACAGCTCGAGTCAAGGATACTCTCCTGCAGCTGGGCCTGTGAGATCTGAATTTGAATTCAAGCTTAAAGACTGCTGATACTCTGGCAAACAGGAGGCAGAAAACTGAGAGTGTACTACTGATTCGAGAGTATCACTAATGCCCAGGAGAAATGTGGATCCAACTATATCCCCCAGTGTCTTAACACTGTGCCTGCATAGAGCCAGCGATGCATCAGGACTACTGAATATGTTTAACAGCTCAACTGTCTGCAGTTCACGCCAGTCAGGAAAGGAATCTGTGCTCACACTAAATAATCCTACTGAACAGTGTGTTTGGGCAGTGGTTGCATATTATCAAGGTTATATATTAAGATATCAAAGCATCGAAAAACTGTTTCAACTTTTATAAGCACCAGGTGCAAGTAGCTTTAGAAAATGTTGAAAATGCTCAGCTTTTGAGAAATGAGTGATATACAAATTTGGATATCACAGGACAAATAAAATCTCACAAGAAATCTGTTTTTCTGAAGACTACAGATTGATTTATTGCAGTTTATATACTTTACATTTGAGATTAAAACTTTTTTGTTAGCTTAGTACTTGAGATATATCTGATAGTATCTGTTACGTCAGTAATGTGTGGTATTGATGAACAGACTAACTATAGATGAATACATTTTACTGTTGCAGACAAATATTCTGGTTAGGTTTGCACTCTTGTGAAATAAGCTAAAGAAAAATGGATAAAAAGCCTCCAAGTTTTCATTTTAATAAACACAGAAGGGCAAGTTTTAAGTCTTGGTACACGTAGGTGTTATTCTTAAAATTATTTATGTTTTTTATTCTATAGTGAAGTGAAGTGAAAAGCAAAGAAAGACCAAAAATGAAGTCAGGCATGCCTCTACACACACATTCATTTCTATATAATTACTGGAACATGGACACAAAAGATATTATGAAATAAAACTCAGTTTTCAATGTGTAATTCTTGTGCAGAAAACCGTCTTCAGCCGCCAAGGTTGTGAATTAGAAAACAAATATCAGGTTTCAGGCAAAGGCTGCAATATTCAATGCCATGGATGAAATGTTCACTCAGTCATTAAGGGAGTTTTCACACCTGAACTGTTAACTCAAATGCACTTTTGCACATGAGTATACATTTCTGTCCATGAATATGAATAACAAGAAGAAACCTTGGACAAATTATTTTGTAGCATAATGTAGCCTAGATATATTTTAAAATTAAAGTAAGAACTATCTTGATTTGTTATACTTCCTTCCAGGAAAAAAACATGTCTGGGGAATTTGCAGATTTACATACTGTGATAAGCCTGAATTCTCCAAGATGAATGTGGCAGGTTTATTGAAAAACATCAACTTAAAATCGGTCAGTCTTAATATTAAAGAAATTTTTTTTGACAATCCACATCTCGTCAAAGGACAAGTTTTGGGTTGTCTGGAAACTTGGAATCAGCCTGAAAAGAGGAATAAATAACAGTTGATGTTCTGTATGTCCTCAGTGTGATACTGCCTTTAATAAATGGCCTTACCAAAAAAACATAAATAAAATAAGGAATCTGTATGGAAACCCTCCGTTATTCACAGAAATCCAAAAATTAAGTCAGCTTTGGCTGTGCCCATCATCATTTGACTCACTAATGGTAAAGAAATATCTCTGTGAAGAATGAAAATATGTTTATTATATTTTATATTATAAAGTTTCCATTATACTTTATATTTTAAACTATTTTCTAAGCATATGAAAATTTGGTCTTTTTGCTGTTATACCAGAAACCAGAGGTTTCTTCATTGCTAAAAACAACACTTATTTTCTTTTGCTTATCTTAGCAGTTTTGTAAAATACCACTTTGTGTGCTTTATTTTTATTTTTGTGGCTCTTACAGAATCCTCTAAAATTTACATGATTGTTATAGATCAAACAAGTCTGCAGCTAAATTAATCTTTCATTCTTTATTTATGCATTCGTTTTAACTTTGATTAATTATTCAACTCTTTGGTCAAATGAATTATTTTAATATTTTAATAACTAATTAGAAGTTAAATATACAACAAAGGCATAGTAATTAGCAGAGTAGGCAAAATACCACACAAGCTGCCCTACAGGTGTTTTTTGTTGAGTTCTGTGTAATGAACAGAGCGGTTTTAACCAATCTCTGCACATGTGGGTCCTTCAAAGATCCATCTAATTAAAGGCCCAATAAACTGAAGTCGACCCATGCTGAGAAACCAAGAGATTATCATAATAAAGGCATGATTTTTGTGAGTCATTAAAGAGGCAGGCTGGAGGACTACTAATGACCCTGACAGCTCGCACAATTATCCACAGATTAATTCGCTATTAAAATCTCCGTTGCGCTGTTTGTATGCATATGCACGCATACATGCAGAAATGACAGATCACGGCTCTAACAACTGCATTATTAATCATTACGTGAAGAAGATGGGTAGCAGAGTCGTGCTGGGAAGGATAGCTTCATAAAGATCAATCAGATCTGTTACTGAGCCTTACAGTAGACGTGTCAGTCGCCAGCTGAGTTTGTGAAAAGTCTAAAAACAGAAGTGGCACAAATCTCAGCCTGTAGCCTTCACATTTTCAACTCATCAATATACCATGTACAGTCCCAGAGCTGCACAACCAATTTAATGCAATAATCATATCTTTTCACAACAGATTCAAGCACTTGATCAAAACATGAAAAAAAAATCTTCAAAGTAGCTGTTGGCCTTCATTGTTTTCTGTTGTCAAAAACAAGAACTTGAGTTTGAATGAAATGCTCTGATGCATCAGCTCATCCACAGTTTGCTACTTGCTTCTGCTGAGGTTAAAAAGTCAGGATTGTTCCATCATGAAGAATCAATTATCCATTAAAAAATAAATATCAACAAGGGTAAAAGATCTCTTGATTTTTTCTGAACTTATAGGTGTTAATTAGATTGTTCTGTTCCAAGCCACCAATTAGGAACAGTTCTGTTCTCCAAATGCAGATTTCAAACAGAGTCAATCTTCTCAATGCAATTTAGACTTTATTAAAAAGTAACTGGACACTTTTTGGCTGTCTGTAAGACTCAGTATGTGGCAAATACACAGTCAAGAGAAATAAAGAACAAAGTCAAATGGAGGTTTAGGCTGGTGTGCAAGCTGAACCACTGACAGGTTTGCTGCTTTGTGAAAAGTCCATCAGTCATGGTCAAGAGAAATCTAAAACACTGCAGCTCAATATGACAGAACTAAAGAAGCAATTGAAGACAGCTGCTGAGAAAACTTGCATATTTTAAAAACAATTGTAGATCTGCGGCTATTGAAAACTGTGCACTGTTTAAAAAAATCTTGTGCTTAATGAGGTGCTTTCTCAAACTAGACGTGTTTCCACCGCTGGCCTTCGAGTCGCAAATATTGCAACTAGCATAATTTGTATCTCATTTTGAAAAGTGGAACTCATAAATGCAACAATGAATTTTATACCACCTTATTAACAAAATAAGAATGCAATATTTAAAATGTATGGTAATCTACATCGCAAGTGAAAAGACTTACAGAAATTCAGCACATCACAACCTATTTAACAATATTTTCAAGTGAAGCAGATGACTTCTGAAGAAATTGTCTAATTTAAGTGGAAATGTTTACAGCTAGGTGACACATCCACAATTATACGTTTTTTAATGAAAGTCCTGCTATTCTGTTTGGATACACTTGTCATGTTATTGGACTTTTATTGTTTTGATAGTCAGCCATCATTGTGCTGTATGCAGGTGCGCTGGTTGAATATATGATGTACAGCTTACGAAAAAAATGACAGTTGATATTGTTAGTGATCAAAGTTAGCATTTTTTAAAATAGCTATGTATTGATTTTAGAGAGTTTATTAGTATTGACGACCCTGGTTGCAAGCAACAGAACAACTCAAAGTATTTTTTAGACATTTAGCAAAAACTGGAATTAAAGTAGCTCTAAAACAGATCGCAGAAAAATGACTGACAATAAGGGACTTCTGGAGTGCATCTCTAAAAATATGCAGCAAATAATATTTGTACATTGAGAAAATATTGATAAATTAAACCCTTTAAGGTCTTCTTAATGTCTGCGTCTGCAACACAGTACGTAAACTTCACATTAACAGTTCAACTGTCAGATTCTCAACATACCGCCTGAGCTAGTGAGGGTGTGCGATGCCAGCACGACATTTAAAATAAAATTGCTGCATCGCAAATAGGCACACAGACAAACTGATTCATATAATCGCAAATCCAGATCTGTCAGTTTGCTCTCTCTGGGGGACATCAAACACACATTCTGCCGAGGGGAAGTACTTTCATCAGAGCAGTGACATTTGAGCGCCCCATGCTGCCACCGTCTCCAACAGTCGTCCTGTGTACTCACAAATACACCCCCCTCCCCTCACAACGTGACGCTGTGTGCAGATGATGCACAAGTGGGGAAAAATAAAGCGTGAAGTTATTATTTTCCTAACATGGTTTTGCAAAAGGCAATTAAAGCTTGCAAAGAGGGTGTCACAGTAGTCATAAATGCTCATATGCGGCACCCGCAGAGACGAAGCAAAGTGGCTGCAGTGTCTCATCACAGCAGGGGTCAGACAAGAGGAGAAAAGTCACCTCTCTGAAGTGGGAAAATCCAGAATATAGGCTATAATTGGCCTCTCTTACTTCCATATTTAATATTCCTGCACAGCACACACAGCAGTAAAACTTTTGTTCAGCTTTGAATCTCATCTCTCATCCGATGACAAAGCAGCAAAAAAAAGTAAATACAGGTTGCTTTTTAGCAAAACAACGCAAAACTCTCCTAGAATTCGAGTGGTAATTTTTTAAAGGTTCATTGTCTTTATCTTTTAATTCTGACAAATGTTGCCTTACCCTTTGAGCGAGTTTTTCCACTTACAAAGAGATGTGGCCACTGTTGCTTTCAAAAGATTTCCAAGTCTACTAATGATGAAAAAGACTAGATGGAGAGCAACAGAGAGGCTAAAGACAGCAGAACATTGAAAGAAGAGGAGATAAACAGAATCAAAAATGTGGAAGACGTCACACATGCAGCACTCATCCCTCATGGTCTCTTTGGCTCAGTCGTTTATAAGTGAAATTAAATTACCGTTCACATCAGGTTCATGCAGGTTATCCTATTAATGTTTACATTTATTCCAGGAAATTAGTTTTCCTATTCCTTTACATACTGGAGCAGGTGTTAGTGGATGTAATTGGAAACCAGCCTAAAAACTTGCATCTGGGTTCTCTAAAAACAGCTTAGCCTAATAAGCAGCCGGGCAGCTCTGCTCCTGGAGGCCCTCATTGGAAATAAGTAGAGTGTGAAGGCAGACTGCTGGACATTTTCAAAAGACTGTAAAGGAGAGATTCAATGTGTGTTTATGTCAACACAGTAAAAAGGTTGGTTCATTTAAAATGTGATGTGAAAATATATGTGAAATATGTGAAAATGATTTTACAAGGGCTGTTTAAAAACAATTTAAACTTCTTCTGATACCTGAGCTTTATTGCTTGGTGCAGCAAGGAGAGGAATAAGTCAGATCGATTCGCAAAAATTAAAGCTCCACACAGCCTTTTACCAGTTTTATAAACAAACCCACAAAGTCCTCAATATACAACAATGCAGACTTACAATCCCTGTGATTAAAAGTCTATTCTGTCCAGCCTCACAATATAAATTGAGCAGCTCCTTTAGCAACTTCCTCTTTGCACATTCTGAGCATACATTGTACTCCTGATTAAACCAATTCCCTCAAAACTGTCCGACATAAGTTAAAAGCTCAGAGTGCCATTGTTTTGACTGCAGCAACTTATTTTACACAGCGAAACATACAAAATGTCCACTTCAATATTTTTGTTTGATAACTCTTTCAATCAAATCACAATCACTGGGACATTGCACACACACTTGATCAGAACCTTAAGTCCAGGAAAATGTTGCAGTTTTTTTTTTTTTTGCATTTCGTGCTGCTGGAACATAACCAGGTTATAAGTAGAGCTTCAAATGAAAAACGTTTTGCATTTTGAAGCCCTGCTTACAACCTGATTACGATCCACCAGCACAAAGTGTTTCACCTGTAATTTCTTCCCCACATGATCCCTGAAATACCTAAAGTACATGCATAACACTGAGTCCCAGGCAGAAAATACCCATTAAAAAAAAACGATTCCAAGAATTGCTGACATGATTTGTCCACAAAAGGCATCTTTTGTGGACATCTGACAGGTAGAGAGGGGAAAGAAAGTAAAGAAAAATAGGTACAAGGGGACTGATGCATAGGCAATAAACTGTGCCTGAGGTACTAAAAGCATAACCAGAAATTACAGGTAAATTCATTCAATGTAGCTAAGATTAAATAACCTCTGATTCTGCAGCAGATTCATCTTTTCTGTGAGTACATCTCAGAAAATGATTTCAGGTAGCCATTTACTGCCGAATAATATGTTATCAGTCAAACTCTCAATCTTGCTAATGGGAACGAATTACATTTAAATTAATCAAGAACTAATGGTAGCTGGAACAGGGAACAGATTCAATCATTCTTTAAAGCAAAAAAAAAAAAAAAACAGATCTTCAAAGAAAGAGGTGAAGAAAAAGGATGAAAATCAGAAAGAAATTCCACAGAAAAATTCTGCTATTGCTCTGCTGAATGTTGCTAGTGATCAACAATGCTAATTTTAATGGTGCGTTTTTTAGACTCTTGATGGGTTTAACAAAGGCATATTTCAGTATAATTGAAAATGTTGTGTATAAAGAAAAAGTCCAGTGTCATTCAGTGAAAAAAAGAAACTGTCAGTGATTTTATTTATCTTGAATTGTTCTGATTGTGCAGAACAAACTCCAGTTGTCTTTCTTTAAATTTCTTGTAAAAGCAGAACAAACATTTCATTGCAAAATCAGACCCTACATAAAAGTCAATGGGTTTTTCTATGAAATGCCAGTTTAGGTCCACAACCACTGAGTTTATTTTTTTTCTTTTTTTTTTTTTTTATCAACACAACATATAGTCTTTACAACTGGACGATATGAAAAAAAAATAGTAAAAATAAAATGATACATATAATTCAATATTGATTTATATCACAACATAAAAAATATTTTGTCAGTCTTTAATGTTCCCTGGTTTTATTTAGATTTCAAGATTTTAGAAGGTTACTTCTGATTTTAAATATTTATTTTAAAAGTTGGACATGTAATTACACTTTGTACAATTGCTTTGGATTTAATAAAAGGCACATTTTAAACTAAAATATCAAAGCATAACAAAAATGGACATATTTTTTTGCTAATGTCAAATAAAATATTGTAATATAATTTTTTTAATCTTTCCTTTGTATACCTCCATGTAAATATTGTTTTTTAAAGAATAGGCAAAGAAAAAACAACAAAAGAAACTTTTATATTATCTAAATTTAAGCAGCTTTCAAGGAAAAAAAATCAAAATTTCTTCTTCAGCAGTCGAGTCTTTAGCAACAATTTAGTATCGACTATCCTTCCCCCCCCCATTCATTTAGTTTCTTCTTTTTTTGTGTGAGTGTGAAAACAATTCCTGATAGTTGAAATTTCAAGAGTGAGTCAAAAATTACAACAAAGAACTTTTCTCTATTTTTAACCATCATAGTTTAATGGTTTTTAAACTATGAATATTATAATGTTTGAAGCGGGAATGACAATGATGAAAGGCAAAAATGTTGGCGTAGACAAAAATCATTATAAATCAGTTTCTTCCAGTCATAAAAACCAACTGATGTTACAGTTAAAAGGGTAAAATAACATTTTCCATTTTTATATTACCACATTGCAGAATTTTACATGAACAAGGAATCCTGTTTATGAAAGAAGAACAGCTGTCAGACAATATACAATTCAAAAGAACAAAAAACTTATTTGTACAAAATAATAATACTGAAGAACACTGAAATCACAGTAGCTGTGAACAATGCCAGCAGGAATGGCCTAAATAATCATTATTCTGATGTTCCAGAGGAGAATTTTTACTTTCTTGGTTCCTGTGCCTGTTTTTGAATTTTAAAAAATAAAATAAATAAATACTATAGTCACACAGATATTTTTAACCAAACTCAAACAAAACATACTTTATTAAATCCTTTCTCATTCATAACAAAAACTATTATTCGGTTTTCTAAAAAGTCTCTCATTAAGCTTTCCATAATGATTTTTAGTTTTTCATTTACCTTTACTGAACCCTCTGAAGCAGCAGGGGGCCATCACTAACAAAACACAGCATTTTACACAGAAACCCCACGGATGTCGCTCAACATTTCAGCAGCATCCAAACCGTGCAGCAAAGCTCAGTGGTAATTCTGCAGGAGCTAATTACACTGCTGTGGGAAACGCAATTACACCCTCTGCTACTTACCCACCTTATTTCTAATTAAAGCAGTAAGGGTGCACTTATCTGATACCGTCTCTGCATTTTTATTGAATAAATAATAACAGTTTCACATGTCATGTTTAATTATTAAACTTTTCACTACATTTCAAAAGGAAATGTTTTAGCTTTAGCATTTTGTTATATTTATTATTATTATTATTATTGCAAACCTCTTATTGATGTTATCAAGAACCGCAAACACAAAACAAGGACATCACAAGCAACACACTTGATTTTCTAACAATAACATAATGAAATAATCAAGACACCAACAGAAGTTTTAAAAAGGGGGAAAGCCGATTAAGTAAACAAAGTTTAATAAAAATCCTTTTTCCCCTCACAGCAGGAACTCAACCTTAGGAATGTCAGGAAAAGAATAGAGAGAAGAGCCTGCAATAAAAACATCTGATTAAAATAACCTTTAAAATCAAACAGATTCTACATATCCAGATCTCTGAATCTTCTCCAAGCACCAAGATGAAAAGCTTAGAAAACAATCCCTGGATCAATTTTAAAACGGTTCTGGAAGAGTCCAATCTTCAAATTGCTACGTAAAGAAACTTTTATCTCAAAAGCATTATTGTATCTATTTCCAGGGTGCAAATTATACCTTTACCATTTTTCTGAAAGAATGTGAAAGCAAAGCTTTTGTAGTATAACACACACTGAAGTGTGTGTATTGTAGTCTTGAAAATGAGATAAATAACAGAGTCAAGACAATGGGGTAAAATGGAACGAACAAGGAGTATAAAACTGTAAATATATGGAACATAAAACCACAAATGTCGCACAGATGTGCACTTGAAGACGGGCAATATGCTACATAAGACTCAATGTCAGAAACATACTTTGTCAAAGAGAGTTTCTGAAAATGCTTCAATGTGTTGTCAGCAAACTCTTCAGTTTATCTGCTGTAATTTAAGTTTTTTGATCTGACGTGAAATCAATCGCAATCTAAAATATCTTTGGGGCTTTTGTAAGACAGACCATATTTTAGTTGGTATTTGACCTGTTTTAATGGTTTCCACTGTATTGCATTACAATTTCAATCCAGTTGAATTGCAGGAAATGTAATTTTAACATGACAATATGAATGGATCCAATTTTAATTATTTGAATTCACACCAAAGTAGATTTTATCTTGTTGGATATGCAAATATGTTGGTAATTGATACTCTATAGATAAAATGAATTAAACTGAATCACAAAAAAATAAAACTAAAAAGGAAGTTGAGACTGTTACCTTCATGTTCAACATATGAATTGCAGTTCTTCTGCTTTGGGCCCATAGCTCCTCCACTTGCAATGAAAGAGGAGAGATGCTACTCAGCCAGCAAATTTTCCCTGCTCACTTCAATCCACAATCAACCCTGGCAAATAAAGCAAATAACTATTACATTTGTTCTAAAATCCCAGAGCATCAATGCCTGCAGTACAGTCAACCCACGCACAGGTCTGGGAAAACAATGAAAAAGCATCTAAATCCTCCAATCCAACAGCTGCCAGTAACCTACACTGCTTACTTTACCTGCTGTAGAAAATATAACTGAAAGATGCTTGTTTCACAACATCACCACACTTAGCAGATAGATAAGTGTGAGTGTAGGCGCCTAATTTCTTCTCACTGAGGCCATGAACTTATGCTACTATGTTATCCTTCACTGATATTAATGAGCTCGAGATAGCAGCTATATCTTCACAGTATTGCAAGAGAAATCTCAAAGCAAACAATTACAAATGGAATCACGATGCAGAGATATTTCATGGGTTTGTTTGAGAGATTAATAAGATTATTTGCAGGTTGAAGCTATCTGGTTAAAGAAATCAGTGTATTAGTGAATGTCCCATAGAGTGAAGTTAATGAGCAAAGCTTTTGATAAAAATGCAGTGCATGCACAAATCCCAAACCAAACAGAGTGGTTAGTGTAATCTTGGTAAGCTGGATATTGCTCCATTACTTGATCTAAATCCTCTTTCTTCACTGGATGACAGCTTATTGCAAATTTGTTAGGGATATAAAATATGAATTATGAATTAATAAAATGCTTAAAACTAAGAAAAGGACAACTAAAAACTGTGGTAGATTCTCAACAGTTAGAGTATTGTTAAGAACTGAAATGATATCCGAATGTCTATGCAAAGCAGTCATCGAGAAGCACCATCAAAACTTGGCATAGGCTGTTAAGGTTTAAGATCAATAAATTCTGCTCAAAACTGGAAAGTTTCCAAAATTGAAATTTATATTTTTGGCCCTTGGGCTCTTTATGAAGGATGCACCAGTGCTTTGAAACAAGGGTCAGCAAGTTCCAGGCTCATCAGTATGAGCTCCTTTAAAGCACAGTTTGAAGGATGCCATCTTTTCCTGTCTGCAGCAGAAATGTCTCTTTGAACAGATCAGTTTAAAAAGTAATGATGATGCAGAGGTTTCATTAAATGAAAGCTCTTTAAAAGCCAGATTTCCTCCCCTGCCAATTCTCTTGTCTTTCATCTCCCTCCTCTTCCTTGAAAACCTGTAGCTTATTCTCTGATCCTACCTAACACCACCCAAGCTAACTAAGATCATGTCCAGGACACAAGAGGCAAAAGGTCTAAAGTATTTCTTTTAAATCTTATAAGGCAAGGTCTGACGGCTTGATCTGTGACACAAAGGCTGAGGAAAGAGGTCAAAGAGGCTAAGCTGTAATCCACTCGTTGTCCATGTCCAAAGTCTGGATTAAGGACAGACCACAGGTACAAGGCGAGAGTCACAGAGTATCTCAACTGTAATGTGGCCAAAATGAAACCTTATCGGTCACAAACTGAAGCTGACACACACTGCTCATGTGCCGTCGATAGGTACAACACGTAAGATTAACAGCATCCGATGAAAAGAGAAAAATCCAGCAAATGGATTTGGATAAAAAATAATATTCATGGTGAAGGCAAAGTAGACTAAACTAAATGTGTGTTGTTGTATTTAATACTGCTGAGTGTGATGCACCACGATGCTGAATTGCCTGTAGGTGTTCTGCAGTTATTTTTCGGTTACAGTGCCATGCAAAACTATTCAGCTCTCTTGGCATTTTTTATGTTTTACTATCTAGTTTGGTAGACTTCGTACGATTCTGAGTTTGCTTTCATAACACAATTTGTCAAACAGGAGAGTTTAAATAGTTCCCTCCTCAGCTCAGGTGAAGCTAAGCATGCTAATAGTGGCATTGAGTTTTTCCAAAACAAAAAAACTGATCATTTTAATCTACTTAACACCCCGTCATATTTCTATCGCCGACTTTAACTCGCCCTCTCTTCACATGCCCTCAAGCCATTTCTCCAGGCAATCTTACCATGAACACTTTGTGGACATTTTTCATGATTTAATTATTCTCCTTCAGTTGCAGAGCATGTTCTAGCTGCTTTATAACTCATTATGTCAGCATATCCTGTGGAACCAAACTCGGTTTATTTTAGAGAGGACCATAATTTTGATTGAAGACAGTCTTTCTGTCTTCTACCTTCTGTTGCATTGTTGTGTAATTTAATCTTGTCAGCTCATTCAGCTCGTTTAGAAATATTGACGCTTGAGCGCCTGATGTATGTAATCTGTAAAGGGATGGTTGGACTGAGGTGAATATTTGAGGAGACAGTAAGGGCCATTAATTTAATGTTTCAGAAATTTATTCAGTAGAGTTATTCTCTCTGGAAATGGGGGAGTTTTATTGAAGAAAAACAATTGTAAAAGATTTTTTAAGTGATAAAATTCTGTTTTAATTACATAAAGTCACAAATTGTTCAATGCATTTAAGATATAGACTGAAAGTGGAAAACCCTGTAAAGTGATTAGCTAAAAAGTTAACTTGTTTACATGCAGGATTTGGTTGAGATATGCAATACTCTGAATTTTTACAGGATATTATGTCCACTTGCAAAAAGAAATTTCCAGCCTATTCAACATCTAACAAAACCAACCATTTTTATTTTGGACATTGCAATTTTAAAAATGTATCCGATTGAGTCAGTTTTGAAAAAAAAAAAAAAAATCTCAAATTATTTTCTCAATTATGTAGACTTACTTTACGGTCTGCATTTTAAAAAGCTATATTGGCTCGTTGCAGGATGTTGGTTTGAGTTAATTAGGCTTAAGGAAAAGGTTGATGTTGGAACATTTCACTTGAGGTGTACTTTATTTCCTTGACCATTTTGTAGAATATGGAGGCGGATAATAATCAGTAGTTTCTGTACATATCTACAGGGAAACCATCAGGTCCTAGAGCTTAGCCACTGGTAACATTTTAATTGCATCTTGCAGCTCGATTGTTCTTTAACACGACTCCAGAACTGTTATCTATTGTCTGCTTAATTTAGGGAGACTTCAATGAAATCTGTGTCAAAGTCACATCTGAAATAACTGCAATTAAATAAAAATGTTAAGCACCTCTACATAAACAGCTAATTATTTTCACAGTTAAAGGAGCTGAACAGTTACGAACAATGTTATAAGAGAGACACTCAAACAGTACAATATAAAAAGATTGATAAATATTTCTGTAAATGTTCATGTACGAGTTTATTTATGATTGGCTGCAATTTTGCTTTAAGATGTATATTTTAAAAACAAAATATGAAAAATAAGTTTTTGAAATGTCAAATGACAATGAGGCTGTTCATCAGTCTTTAAATTTTATTTAAATAAAGTGAACATTGCAAGGTAAAGTGCAATACATTACAGAGTGAGGAACTGTCCTGGAAATGTACATTTAAAAAGATATAGAAGAACATATAATTCTACTGTCACACCACGTCAGAGGAAATGGCAGGCAGAATACAGAGCACACAAAGCATCTGCTCCATCCTCCTGAGCATAAGGCCTGTTAATGCAGCAGACTTAGAATTATCATTATTCTCTCTTTTTCTGCTCAAAGGAGTGCCTACCGGGCTCCCAACTGTCACAAAGGCCTTTCAGCCACTTCAACCTTCCATCTGCTCACCAGTTCTCTCAGGGATGAGCAGACAGAGAAGCAACTCAGGAAGACATTCAAGTGTCCAGGAAACCAGTTCTGCATGCATGGCAGAAAAACTCAACTTGAGCAGAGCTACAAGCTCAGTTTACAACTCCAAAAACAACAGAAAAATGCCTTAATTCAGTGATATGTGAGCAACTTACAGCCTGAATGATATTTTATCAGACAGAATGAAAATGTTAGTCATGCCTGAGCTGTTTTTGCAAGAAAGCTGGCACTGCATTCAAAATTGGGCCATGTTACCGCATAATAAACCTGTGAAGCCTAAAAATGATTCTTTGAAAGACTTAAAAATCATGGCAGATTTGAAAAGGAAATCATTTGAAAGATTGATTTTTAATTCTTTTTAAAGAACAACGCCTGCAGAAAACAGACATTCAAACATCAGCTCAACTTTATTACCTTTCATTTAAGGAACTTGAAATGTAAGATAAAGAATAAAAGTATATCTAAAAGCTTTCCTCAGTTCAGCATTTTTTTTTTTGCTGCTTTGCACACAAAGCTTTAACTCCCTATAGACCTCGACTGATGTTCAAGAGAAGGATCTGAGGCCCTTTGAAAAGCATCGGCTCGTGTTTGTTGAAGTAGGTCAGATCCTGAGGTCTTCTCTGATTTTAGCAAGCAGGCTCTTTAGTTTCACTTTTGGAATAAAGTTTGGAGTAATCCATTTCTTCCTAATGCTGTCACAGAACCATAAAGGTGAAATATTTTGGAGTAAGATAAATAGTGGGCATTGCTGCTTGCTCATATTTACATATGTTATAATCAGGTTTCTTGTCATTATTTTATGCAGGTCCCGCTTAATAAATAATTGATGTCAGCTACTTAAAAGGTACATTGTTTCATTTTTGTCTTCTCTGTTTTTAAGTTACTTTCTGCTGTCAATTTGAACACGTCAAACTTTATTTAAATGTTAGTTTAAATAGCACAAAAAAACTTCCCAACTGCTGCATAAAGCCTTTTTAATGAATAAAAAAAGTTTTCTTCAGTCACGTAGTGTATTCTAATTCTAAAACTTTCAGACAGCTCCAGTGTCCATATAAACTGCTCAATCTGAGATGGTTTTCTTTGTTGCTTCCTAAATTATTTAGCCTAATGAAAGGTGATTAAATGTTTTATCCAAGAGTTTTGGTTTTAATGAGAAATCAAGCTGTTGTAGACAGTCTAAAACAAACACTTTTTCAAGTTCTCTGATTAATTTCGCAGTGCTGCCAGTTGTGATTGGTTGGTGTATAAATGGACAAATACTCCTGCTGTTACACTGAACTTTTCACTCAAACGTATTTTTAGTGACCAGAATGACTTCTGATTTCAGTGGCCAGGCCTGATTGGAATTGGCACCACAGCTCCTTCTAACAACGTCCTGCAACTTGTCCGAAGATACAGGAAAAGAAAAACTAGGGAAGATTGAGACTGAAAAAAATCAGAACAAATACAAGTCTACATCATAAATTCACTTTGCCATGGAGGATATTTACATTTTAACTCACATCTACAGCATGTAGTTGACTGTTACATGCATACTTGCTAAAGAAGAACACTTAAATGGTTTCATTTATATTAAATACGATTAGAATAAACCATATATAAAAATATACACAAGTAATGAATTTTAGATTAGCACACAAAATATTTTTGTTTTCAAATGTCTCACTTAACATCTTAATTTTTATTTTGACGCTGAAAGTTTAAATTTAACAGAAAATTAGTGCAAATGAATCAAGGTTGTTTGCCAAGAGCAGCAGAATAGGGGTTACTAGAAATATTAAAAACAAAAAAGGTCTTATAGTTTTAAAGAAAATCAAATGTTTTTGCAGAAATTAAATTTAGTGAAAGAAGAAGAATTTGTACTCTTCTAAGCTTATTATGAAACCCTGTGAGACTTTATGAACAAGACTCAGGGATCACATTATTGAAGAACTCATATCAGCTTCATAATTCAACTTTTTAATGAGTTGAAAACCTATAAAACTTAATTTACAGCACTGTGGAAAAGTTAATAAAGCCCTGATATAATCTACAGATTTTCATTTGTTAAAAAAAATAAAACTACACAAATGTGATAATTATGTTATTATGTTGGTGTAGTTCTGACACCTTTAATCAAAATGCATTGATGTTTTGCAGCTAATGTGACAAAATGTGAAAAAGTTTAAGAGGCAACACGATAAGTTTTTCATAAACTCCTTCCTATTACTATACATTTTAAAATTTTCTTGTAAATAGTCTTATATGAGCAAATATTTAGAATAAAATAAGTTATAATCTCTTTAAATCTATTCTTGTACTGTAAATTTGCCCTTACTGTACAGTTTTCTATTCTTATTTTACATTTTTACCTTAGTGTGAATCTGTATGTGTCCATTTTCCTGTCAGTTTGCAGCTGGTATATTCAAAGGTCCCCACTGAGGGACATAAAAAAGACATTTCTATTCCATTTTATCCAATACACAGAAATAATGCTCTCATGTACTCATGAAAATACGCATCTTAAGAAGAAAGCGAGAGAAACAAACAGGCGAGACCATAAAGAAAGCATGAGACTGATATCGGGCAGAGGCATTGTTTTGTGGTGAAAGACCTCGTTCCTCTCTCTGCTGGCCAGCTTGCTTGGTAGGTCAGTTAAAAATAGTACAAGTCTCCACAACTGAAGCTAATGTTTGCAGATAGGATGTGTGCAGCACAGTGGTGGTAGCAGCAGGAACCACTGTAGTCTCAGGCCACTGGAACAGAGCAAGTGAAACTCCCCTCCACCGACACACAGAGCAGTTCCCAGAAATGTCAGCTTCAAACTGTCTTTCACTGCATAGCTGGAATACATTCTCAGTCATCTGCCAATTTGATTCATATCTCACCACATGTGAGACGAGGTAAATGGAGTTGCTAAGCAACTTCTCTTGACATAACCGTTTCCTTGCGTGTTTCTGGCCTCACAGAACAAAATGCTGTCCCTGTGCATGCAACTCTTCCTTTTCTATACCTCATGGTAAGATTTTAAATTCGTGATTAGCAGAAAACACATTTAGCCAGAAGAGAGGCTGATGGGTTTAGATCAAACAGTTTATGAGACACTGAAGTCTTAAAAAAATGTATTTCCATTATTAAAAACTATGTATTGAACGTTAAAACAACATTCACAACCATGTGAGATGAGCAGGGCATGAGAGAACACTTTTTACGATACCTTCTTGGAAAGCTTTTTTGTCGTAAAAAATACAGACAATAAGGGCAAGCTGCTGATGAACGATCCTTTTAGGTGATTTATTCCTCCTTGCAGAGGAGTTGGCAACAGCGTTCCATAATGGCATTGTTAATTGGAACTTCTTGCTGCCAGGTTCTGCTTGTGAAAGCCACTTGGCTATTGGGTCATCAGAAGGTGTGAGTGCCTCGAATCAGTTTCGTATCATATCAGATTTAACCAGAAGACAGTTACCAGAGGCACACACAGTGGAGGAGATTAATCAATGACTGAGGCAGATTAAATCGAATGCAGAGATTTATTTTAGTGACAAGAACAACAACAACAACAAAAAAAACATTTTTGGGAACTGCTCACGAAAGAGTAAAAATTTATTTCTACATACTTTCTTTTCAGTCCAGAGCAGGATAGTGTTGCTGTCATTAAAGACTCCAAAAACAAAGAAAAAAAGTAACTAGATTTGTCTCTATAGTCGCTGTTTAAAAAAAAAAAAAAAAAAAGAGAAGTTGTAAGAGGGGTCTGGAAAGTTGATCAATATAATAACATAAATTAAATGCAAGTAGCTGGGTTTGAAACAGTGGTATTCCTTTAAAGTTCAAAACCTTTCCTTTAAAAAAAAAAAGCAACTTACCAATAACTCCTGAAACTTAATTTCTGATCAATATATAGTGACTAAAATACATATAGACCATGTCAATATTTTCCTCGGTTTAAGATAAGAGTGCACCTATTGCAGCTTTCTGGCCGATCGCTGATCACCAATCTTTTAAAAACCCTAACCTGCCGATTCCAATTTTGGCCGAAACCAATTTTTTTGGCTGTAATGTTGCTCAATATAGCAAGAAAGTTGCTGAATGGGCAACAGTGGAGTGTTTTCAAATGCAAACATCTGTCAGTCAAACCTTTCTCCCTGCTCAGATCGGTGGATAAGATCGGTTTCACATGAAAAAAATTGGCCGATCACCGATCTCCCAAAATTAAGAAAATCGTCTGACCGATAAATCGGTGCACCCCTAGTTTAAAAAGATTTAATGAGGCCATTGACATAAAATTCACCACAAATTAAGTTACGGATAAATACTGGGACGAAAACAAAAACAAACTGCATAACACTGAGGAAACAGCATGTGCAAAACGGCATAAAAACTGGATAAACAACAACTACACTACAAATTCTTCTAACTTATGCCTCCTCTGAGAACTCTGGGCATGAAAATCCCTAACACGTCAAGATGGAAAAGATGCATTTTTTATTAAGGCGTTCACACAGTCAGCATTCAGCTGTTTTCTTCTTCCATTCCAGAAGCACTTGTAGTTTAAAAAAACTCCACATAAACACCATTAAGTCAAAACATTTGCAGTATGTAAAACAGACAGCGGCTGACCTTACATCACCATTCAACTGTGGGGGAAAGACATAAGTGTGCTCATCTGCAACACCATGGGAGTCTTCACAAGCTACTGGTAGTTATGTCAAAGATTCAGGCAGATGACAAAGCTCCCTGAGGGCTCGCACCAGAATGCTTGAGCTAATTTCTAATTAGCAACCTCAACTGACTGCGAAATAACAGCCGATTTAGAGTGGTGTCCTCATAATGAATTCAATTACCAAAGAGTGCAGAGTGGAAATAAAACTGCATAAAGCCGCTCTTCTGGGGACTAGCTTCACATCTGAGGAAATACTATTAAAGCAAAAAACCCTGAATACCTTCAACAACTAATATTGTGATTTCATAATCAATGATTTTGCAAAGAATATATATAACAAATAGACATATGGTTGATTTTATTATTGTGTAAATCTTCCAAATACTCGCTTAATATTTGTAAACTGGATTACTGGGCAGTCAGACACATCTAACATCAGATGTTAGATGATATGCCAATGATTAAAAATGCGACATGCTTCTACAAAAGAGGCGAAAGGCAGTTTGAGAAATGATTCAGGATAAAGTAGCAAAACAGGAAACTGTTGCTTATCTATTTTAAATTTCACAACCCAAGACCCAAACGTTTCTTTAGCCAAATGTCTGAATTAATGAGGAGAAATTGCTAAGTTATTTCTGTAAGACACTGAACACCTTTTCACTCATAAAAATAAATCAGTTTGTAAAAATCAAATAGCCCATGTCTTGATAGCCCATTCAGGACACCCCGGTCTCCAGCATCCATTCCCTAATGATGCAACCTTAATGAGGTGGAGTATTGTTGTCCATGAAGACAAAATTACACCTGTATTGTTCATGCAGGGGTAAAATGGCTGGATTAATGGTGTTATTCAGGTAGTCAGAGCTTGTAAGGAGCTGCATTTCCATTACAAAAATGCTCAAAACTTTGCTGTTATTCTGCTAATGTAGAAAAAACAATTTTGCAATAGTGGTGTTTCCATTAAATAAGAAATTTTCATTTAAAATTACAGGTGAATGTCTGTTCATGTGAAATGTGATCAAAAAACATGCTGCACCATCATCCTTCTACCACTTCCTGTGGTCTTCTTCATCTTCTCTGCCAGTAGTAACATCTGGTTGTTGATCACAACTCATGAAAGGCACAGAAGTGTTTCCATTGCAGTTATGCAGCAAATAGACAAATTTGTATTCAGCTAAAAAACAACCTCATCGTAGCTCAGACTTTTTAAATTGACAAAACTTTTTTTTTTACATTGGCATGTTTCCATTAAGCAAATTTATTTTTGTGTACAATTCTCCAAAGGCTGGTCTGGTGACCACAATGGAAGATACATAACGCTCTCCCTGATGTCTGCAACATGCTTGGCGGCCATTATTTCTGCTCAAAGTGAATCTGAAGCTCCCTGGCTCATGTAAGATGTTGACGCCTGTTCTTGATGAAGTGGTTAGGAACCCTGTCAGGTCATTTAGCACACAGACCATGCTGATGTAAACAGTTCTGAATGGGACATTTGGGTGCTTCTCATCTCCCTTACATGTGCCGGGGGTTGAGTGGCAATCACCGTCCAGTTCCACAGGACATCGTTCTCTATGGTCATCACTCAGATGTGGCCAAATGATGTCCACTTGTGTGCCTTTCAGTGACTCTTTGCGCCTCTGTATCCTTGTTGAAACCTGCTGAGGGCTCCATCTGAGAACATCCTGTTTGAAGCCACATAATAGAAATGTATTGATCAGTTACCAGTTTAAATACCAATCCTAATTGAAGCATGAAGTTTATTGCAGGTTTCAGCAAGTGAAATGTATGACTCAAGATCTTAAATTACCAAAAATAACAAATCTAGGAAATAATTGGGGGATGATTTTGCATTACAAGCAAAGCAAAAACTGTGAAATTTCTGGGCTGTTTGTGGCTCTTGGCAACAGCTTTGTGCTTCTCACACTGCATATGGCTCTCTACAGCCTTACCCACAGCAGTGCCAAGCTTTTCTGCACAGAATGAATGCAGCATCTTATGGGTTTGCAATAGAAGTGAGTCAACGGCAAAGACATACATTGTCAAGCCAACTGGCGATAAATTTATAAAGTTATAGCTAGCAAGGGTGTACAAGTTAGTTCGCCTCAAAAGTCTCCACAGAGAGCAAGGAAGGAGTCTGCACACAACTCAAACTTTTGCCTGACGGAAAATTACAAATATAAGAATATATGGGATTAAACTCCAAAATTTAAGACCTGTGATCGCTTTTTAAAATTAATTTAAGACATTTTAAGGTTTTAATTTTAGACTTTAAAGTATGCTCTGACAACTTATATTGGTCAATCCAGGAATCAAACACCTGTTGTAAATTTTGCCATGAAGCTCCTTGGACACTGAGAACATTCATAGGTGTAGAGGAGGTAACATTGAGTTCACCTGTAAAGGTTATAGTGCATTTTATGTTCATCCTGGAATTTCACTCAAAAGCCAAATATCCCTGACATTTGTTTGGAATATATTTTTACTGCTGCTAAAATAATATCACATGTGTCAAAATAACTTATGATAGCTAAAACAAGATTATGTCATTAATTTTGATAGACTTAGACAAAAAAAAAATGAAGTCCATCTTTATTGGTATGGCGAAAAGACGGAAAGGCACCGTGACATGGCAAAATACTTTTGCTTCAAATCGAATTCTATGGTTCAATTTTATGCAAATGTTTCAACATAAATGGTTGCCTGCCTTCCTCTTCATGGCAAAAAAACCCCCAGCAATCATCACTCTACGCCCTGAGGGCAGAAGAGTGTAATGAGAACAGATCTACAGCAATAACATGAAATCTGCAGCCCCACACAGAGATTCTGCATGGACGTATTCAGCGGCGTCTTTCAGTATGTTTGTATTCATCTTCCATTTCTCTCTTTGGCTAATGAGGCCATGCAATGTGTGGAGCAATGTGGAGAGTTAAGAGAGTAAGGAACCAGTTTGTCTTCAAAAGGGACTGGCAACATAAATTTAAAATTCACTCCCAGGAGAAACCAGATATTAATGGCCCGCTGTCATCATTTGTCAGTTTTCGGAAGTAATGACGAAGGCTGAGGTCAAACGAACTTGACTCATCGTGCACCTGGATAAGATTATTCTTTTTGCTCCTGTTTACTCATTGCATTTCAGCAACAAACATTAAAGTTTCTTCTTTTTAATGTGCCAGGTAAGTGAAGCTTTAGAAAGAGGAAGAAAACACAAAAGGACTTTAGAAAAGAAGACGTTTTCAACACTGTAATTATATTCCAAAAGAAATGAGTCCTAGAAAAGTAAAAAAAAGACTTCACAGCCTCCAACAGAGATAAATGACACATTATGCAAAATAAAAAGCACTGAATGAAGTTCAGTAATCAGCAGATCTTTCACTGTGCATGATGAAACGTGCTGGCAGATCGAGGCTGTTTTGTGATCATAGTCGGTGTCCTGGATCACAGTAGTTACAGCTGTGCATCTAGTTTTAGCAGCAGATCATGTCCTGTGTCGCAGCAGCTTAAATTTTAGCCCGAGGCGCTGCTGTTTCACTGGTTTTCTGTCCTAACAGCTGGCTGACTGAGTTCTGGATCTGAATCACCACAAAGAGCAGAGAGACACGCAGGACTGCAAATATTCATGCTTCAACTGGTGAGAAACTCATTGTGCTAAAATGGAGGGAAAACTGTCTCCATTTTAAAAAACTATCTCCAAAACAACAGAGCTCAGCAGAAGAGAGGAATAACAAACAAGTCAACACCCTGCTGACAAAGGGAAACAATGTTTGTGTATGCTGCATGTTGTGGGTGACAAAACAACCTGAACTGTTGGTGCGTGCTTTAAGTGATATAAACAAGTTTACATCCCAAATGAATTCACAAAGCAGTGGAACTGAAAGGAGAATGTTTACTGAAGCTTTTTAAAACTATATTTAGCTAGAATCTGATTTAGGCAGAAGTAGTTTCCAGATTTGGAGGTTTCTGCAAGCCAGACACTTTCTCAAATAAAAAGTTGGTTTTTATTAGCTGAATATAATCCTTACGTATATGAAAATGTATGAAGGATACCTACTTCTGCTTTTTAATATTTCTTTATCTGAAACTTTCCGAGCAAACCAAACTTACTTCCCTGAAAAATCCAATTATCAGTGCAGTGAAAATCTCAACGCAGCTGAAAACAGCCACTGTGCTACAAAACTTGTCACCACTATAGAAACTTCAGCCCCATAAGTACAAACTGAATTTGTGCATTTTTACATCACTGTCTGTCTTTTAGCTTTCTAAAAGTAGTTCACAGAACAACTGACCATATCTATCTTAGCAGAACACACAAGGCCAATCGAGCTGTTTGGGCTGATCTTTTTGGGGAATTTTGTGATCTTTTCTTCTGATGTTTTTATTTTCATCTGAAGGTTTTATTAGGTATGTTGTCCTTTTGGCATGTCATTTCGTAGCCATGTAAGCACACGCTGACTTTATTTTCTTCATATACCAGTGTATTTGCTGTATGGATCTACCACAAAAGTAGTGCCATCCTGAGATTTCTGCTTCCTAAAGTTTCCAGAAGTTACTTGAACCTGACATGTTAGATTTTCCAGTTTCAGGTTGATGTAAGATACACGAGATTCATTTCTCACTGAGCCGTTCCTCCTCACATCGTAGATATGAGTCAATGGAAAGCACAACAGCTATCACAAACTTTCTGATTGGTTTTAAAATATTTTCAAGACACTTTTTATTGCATCAGTCTCCTTCTTTTATGTATTTTCCATGCACCATCATTGTGTTTTCTAATTTCTGCCAATAAGATGTGGAATTACTCAATGGCTTTTCCTTACATATTAAGATTGGCCAATGAAGCACTTAATTATTCAATAGCCACAGAAATACAGAACAAGTCATTTGAGAATATTGTTCTTTGAAAACGGGTGGGGAAAAAAACATTTGCAAAACTTTCTCATAAAACAGAAACCTTTATTTTTTTAACACTCTCAAAAACTTAAAGCCCCCCTGCTAGTAAGCCTTTCCTAAAATCCAGGCCACCTCTAACTCAATGTTATGGCTTTAAAATGACTGAGAATGAGAATTCTTGCTTGGAGAGTCATTTTCATCTCTCCAAGCAAACAGAGTTATGTCAGCCTGATCTAAAATATCAAGATGACTTTCGGCAGTGTGGAGTTGGTGTGGAGTAGCTGATCAACGACCAGGTTCCACTATGTTTATCATTTTATGTAGGAAACGGCAGACAGCTCCATCAGGTACCAAATAATCCACTGTTCAGGTCAAAGGATAATGTGGCTAAAACAGGTGAAAATGTTAAATCGTGGAATAAGACTAATGCTGACAGATCAGAACCAGAAGCAACCTACTGTGTTTAGTTTAGCTGATTTCCAAATAATATATGATGCAAAATTACCAAAACATCAAAACTGAACAGGGCTGCAGCTGAATGCACATATAGCTCCTTTACTTTGGTCAAAATAGGTTGATGAGCGAGTCAACTTGTGACATTTTCTTGTTTGTTTGGAGTATTTTCACACAAGCGAATCAAAACCTGTCACCATTAATCAAATGAGAACATCAAGTATGTTTATTTCCATATAGATATGGATATTTTTATGTGAATGTCATAGGATAATCATACTTCTCTGCTTATTTATTAAAAAAACTGTATTAAAATTTTTTGAAGATTGTTTTAAGTATTGAGTTTCCTCCTCAGTCTTGCAATTTTTTGAATAATGAAAACCCTAGTTATGTTACAACTCTTATTTCAGTCAATCACGGTAAAAGAAATTGTTTCAAGCAGATATTAATAGTTAGTTTTTTTTCAGAGACAGAATGTGTCGACGACAACGCAGCCAAATGTGCAGTGCCATGATTTCCATAATTGCGCTATCTGCAAAATTCCAACGGTTTCTGAAAGGGGAGACATTGCGCTTTCCAGTCAATATCAGGTTATTACGTAGCAGGGACTGAAATTAATCTGAGGGGCACCCATAACAACTCTGGTTGTTTTGCATAAATGGGCAAAATATATTTACTCACAGGACATTTAAAGAACTGCGTACAATTAAAATAAGCAAAAATATCAAGGCAGAGATGTGAAACTTAAGACTCAAATGTTAACTCTTCTGTTAGAGATGAGATGTGAAACACCAGGACTGACATAAACTTCAGGCATTCAATTTTACGATGAAACTTCTCAGTGGCCTCCTCCTCTTCACTAAGAGGGTAAAAAATGGAGCGGGTCTCCCACACTGAGGCACCGTTTTAAAATAGCTCATCATGTTGAAGCCTCCAGTTGGAGATGTAGTGGCAGGTCAGAGAATCTGGATGAAAACCTGGCTAATTAGAAATGGCAGTTTCCAAAGTTCCTTATATACTGTGAATACCGCTGCAGACCTTCATGCAACAGTCAACCTTTCTCTGCACTCGTTCCTCATATTCAAGCGGTTTTGGAGGCTTGCCCTCTCCCGTTACATTAAAATAAATTAATTTCTGTCAAAAATGGCTATTATGTTGTTAAATTATTTCTCTTAGACACTTTTATGATCTGCCTAAAAGATTATATTTAAAACAAGGACATTCCTTTATGCATCGAACCCAACTATGCCGTCAAAGGGACTATTTTTAAGAAGATTGGAAAGTTTATGTCATTCTGTCTTCTGGCCAGACAACTCCAGACATCTTTATGTCCCAATAAATCTGATGGCTGAGGACTACATGTTTCTCCACAACTCCAGATGGTTCATCAGTGACTCCTGCTAGGCATTTTTCTGCTTTTCCAACTTCAAAATATGGTACTGTAAAAAAAGTATTAGGGCTTTCACAGATTTTGTCTGTTTTTGCTTTAGTTGACCGATGTGACCAAAATCATATAAACTGTCATATAAAATCATATAAACTGGATATATAGCTAAGACTAAATATAAAATGTAGTTTTCAAATGTTGGTTTTATTTAACAATCTGATTTTTTTTAAAAGTAATAGCAAGATGTTGTTGCTTTAGAGCTCTTTTGTTTCCTAAAGAAGTTGTTTGACTTTTCTGAGTATTGTTACTCCGTCCAAATAAATTTTTTACAGAAATTCAGACTGGCTTGGATAGCATTATTATAAAATTAATCTCATTTCAAAAATACTTTATTACTTAAGTCATCTGTAATGTTAAAATTAGTTTAATGATCTCAAACATGTAAATATGACAAAAAAAACAAAACAGAAGCAATAAATGTTCAGCTAATAATTTGATTTTAAAATGACTAACAGATTTAAAAGCAAGTTTATTATGTTTTCCCAAGTTCAAAAGCTCGTCACTGAGTGCTTGAATTATAGTTTTGCTTTATAAAATAATGTCCAAAGCTGCAGGCATAAAAGCATATCAGGAATCTCCATTAAAACTGAAAGCGACAACAGAAAACATATGTTTAGCAAGAATGTCATTCTGAGAATGACTTAGATTCATTTGCAACTTTACTGATTTAATCCAAATCGTAAAAGATAACAGACAACTCAGCAGCTGCTCTCTCAAGAAAATTCAATTTATTACCTTCAGATAAATTTCCTCTGGCAATATCACTTGTGAAATGTATCTTTTTCAAGCAGAATTAATCCTCGGTAAGATGTCAGTTTCATATCTGAGCAGAATGACAACCATAAAAAACCTAAAGCACTAGGAACAAATAAGATTAATTAGCTGTCAGGGGTTCTCTTGTCAAATGGAGTGGAAAAGCTTGATAAAAATAAAGAACAGCAGAGCTATGATACAGAAATACATCTTGGTTGTCTCACACTTATGTAAATTAGCATAGCTTGCTGAAAAGTTTCTGAAAATGTAAACACGCATTCACTACTTTAAGAATTTATTGCATCAAAACAAAAATGTTTAAGCTTCTTATCTTTCCAGGACGATTAGCTCTAAAGGAAGTTTTTATAAGTTGTGCCAAAATATTCAAGCACTCAACAGGCTTGTGTGAAAGCTCTATGTTGTGAATAATATTTTCAATTTTTTTTTAGTTTATGCTTTGTGGGCGGTTGAAAAATGTTTTCCAAGAGCAATCAGGTACAAGAGGCACAAAAGCAGATGAAAGCCGTTAAATGATTTCTTTACACCGCTGCTAAAGTCAGAGTTTTAGCTTGCAAAATACAAAGAAAAAGAGCAAAGGGTCACTAAAGACATTAAAGCAGTTTTTAGCTTTGGCAGAAGAACATTTCAGAGAACTAGTAAATGAAAAGGAGAAAAAGAACAATTTCTCCTAATTAGAATTCAAGTACACTCATTTTTAGAAGCTTTTAATTTTTGCATCAAGCCACACATTATTCTTCAACAAGGCAGCACCATAATAACCCTTCCAAGCCATTAAACAATTGTGTAGCTAAAACTGCAAAAGCAGTCTGTTCCATTACCTTGACAGTTCTGTTTGATCATGTATATCACCATTATGGTCTGACTGTAATTCCCACCTCTTAATGTGGGAGTCCTATTACCTTGTCATCATCTCTTTGATGGGTTCAATCCTGCAGACGTTTAATGACGACATATAGGAGGGCTACTTTTGATTCCAGCTGTGCCAATATTACCACTGAGCTGCTATGGACTCCCACTATGTCCCCTTCACCTATTGATCTGTGGATTTCAAACAAAAACATCACCTGGGGAATGTATGAAATCCACTGGGCGCCTGACATTCACAGTCAGCTATAACAAATATAATCTAGACCTTGATGAATTGACTTTTATGGCATAACTTTTTAGTACCTTTTGCTCGTTAATAGATTGCACCTACAGATGGAACTTTGCCTTAATAATAGATGCTGAACTCAACCATATAAGTTACAGAAAGTGGTAAATTAGAAAGTGGTAAATTAGTGAGTTTTGCTTGTGTATTTTCATCTTTATCTCCTTTGGTCTACTTATTATTGGACCCAAATGCAGTCTTCTCACACATGAACTGTTGATTTATAGTTAGACTCATAAGTGCCACTCCGTTTGAATGATATGTGGTTTAAGAAGAAATAAAGGTTTGTTGTAGCATGATTTCATATAGGAATGTGTGATATATATGGTAGAAATTATAGAAATTTGGCCTACGATGGAGATCTGCAGTAATGCCTGTTGATAATGTAACTGGCTGGTATCAAAACAGAGCAAGCAGGTGTGACGCTCAATAGGAGCACAGCAGATGTCACAGTCAGACATCGGGGAATCAAGGGGTAAAAGCGTTCGTCGAGTCTAATGAATTCTGTCTCTTAACCCTCCGCGGTCTTAGCGCGCTCAGGAGGAGCGCAGCAGATGTCACGGTCCGACAACCTTTCCGAAACCATATAAATAAAACCAAACTTGTAAATATGCTCAGTGCAACGCCACCAGACCGCGCACAGAGTAAAAAGCTCGTGAGGTTTAAATGATCCCGTCTAAGACCACGGGAGGGTTAAACAGTCAGACCAGGAGTGGACAAATGTAATCTGCAAAATGTGTGGAAGAGAGGAAATACAAGCATTTTGTTTTACCACCTTAAAACGAAGCATGTGCTTGAATACCAGGAATACAACTGACTACAAGTTCCAGTCACAACACTGGGAAGAAAAAGCAGGATTTGACACAGGCATCCTTTAAATTAAAGTTATTGCGTTTCTATGTAGAGACATATTTTTCATTTATTTATTTAACTTTGACTTAACCAGGTAGTCACCATTGCAATTATGCTGCCGTCTATCATTGCCAACTCTTCATTAAAATTAGATTTATCTTAAGGGAGACCTGGCATTGATACACAAAACAGTTACAAACATTACATAGAAATAACGTCCACAAAAACAAGAGTAAAGATATATATATCTTTGAGAGCAATATATATACTGTATATCCCACAAAATTAGTATGTGATTTTTATGTGTTTCTATTGTAAGTTTAATGCAAATCATCTCATGATATATATTGTTACTGGCACCTATCACAATATATATCGTAATATGAATTTTATGCCATATTGCACATCCCTAATTGCATGTAATAAAAATATTATACTAAACTGTAGTTTTACAGAGCAAATATAAACAGAAAAACTCTATTTTTTTCTGCATTGTTTTCAAAACAAAAGAATTTTTAAAAACACTTCTCAAAAAACAAGAATGGAGACACACAACAGCTACACATAAAAAAATGGAGTGTCATCTTAAATAACAGAGGAAGACTATTACTTTAAACACAAGATGTATTGTTTTCCCAAAAAATGTCAGTTCAACTCAGAAGATGTTGAATGCATGTGGGGTCATAATTGGCAAAACAGAAAAGGAAGAAGTGAGCCTTATTTCAGAGATCACAAAAATTGGGCAAACGAAGCTGATGGACACAGAATTCATATCGTTTTATCACGGATTTTATTTTATGTGTCCTCTATAAGTGAAAAAATGTGCTAACATCCATTAATACTTTTAATAAATGAAAATAATATCCACATTCTCCAAACGGTGCCTATTCAGATTTACTTCAATAATTAACTGTAGTAACATTCTCAGTGTCTGAGCCAAATGACTACAGGTGTTGATCACTTCCTCAAATTAAAATAACACAGGTAGGAAAAAAGGACATCTAAAGTAATAAAATTGTTTTACCAGGTGCATTTCTTAAAAAAGAAGAAGTGTACTTGATGCTGGGGTTTTCTTTTACAAGTTGTTAAAATAGAGCGGCATGTATTTTACAAAAAGAAAAACATTTAGAAGAGCAGAAAGTATTTCACTGTAGCAGAATTAGTTAAACTGTTTCCACAAATTTAAAATTCCTTCACTGGTGCACAGAAGCAACACAATTACAGCATCCTACATTGGGCACAGCAGCTTCCAGATGGTTATTTTACTACTTGAAGTCTGAGTTTATCACACAGTTATGCTTACTTATAAATCAAACAGAGGATAGCATGATCATAATTAAAAAAGGTTGGGTGAACAATGGGAAGAGGAGAAAAAGAAATTGATGAAAGGAACTCAAATTTGTCCTCAAAAGTAAAGAAAAAGACTGAAAAAGGCTAAAGTAAAAAGTAACTGATAATATCGCATTTATATTTTAAAATGATGTCATACAAAAATAAAATGCAACATGTAATAAAAAAATATATTTTCAAGATAAAATCTATGTAACTGAGTAAATGTAACTCAGAGTTACATTTGTCTCTGCTGGTCAGAGGCAAATGAGTAAATACTCCAATAAAACAACCATAAATCCAGGGGTAATAGTTAAATAAGAGGTAAATGTGAAAAATGCTGTTCCGCTTCAGCACCACCACCAGCATGTGGAGCAAAAGACCTTAATCAAAATTAACTTCAATAATAGAAGCGAGACGCATTATCGACTAAAGTCAAATGAATTATTATGCACTTCAGAGCTGCCATAATCTTATGGCGTTACACTAGAATATTAATACAGCCTAATGGCTCATCCTATCAGAGAGATGTGTGCATAAAACAGAATCCAGATATAAGGTATTAATATGGTGCTAATGCACAAGCACATTTATTTCAGACTAAAGCAGGCTGCCTGCCTCATGGCACATATATTCTGTGAACCTTTGTGTTATTAAGTTTTTGGTGTCAGCTCATTTCCACCTCGCCTCTCTGCCTCTCCAGGAAATATTCGGTGCCACCTTTAATCTCCACTTCCTGCCACTCACAGGAAGTTTATTTATCCAGAGGCAGAATAGGAAGTCTGTGTTTATTATGAAGTTTTGGCATCAGAGACAAAACAAAATTGTTAAAAAGAAACGAGAAAACAAGCAATGCAACCCTCCTACAGATATAAATATCTTAGACATAGCGAGGTGCAGTCATTTCTCCTGTAAAAAGCAGGCAAAACAAAAAAGGCAGCTCACTCAGCCGGCAATAACCATTAACACAGAGCGCTGAATTAGACACAGTGAGGAGAGGTGTCACCCGGCGTCACAGCGAGCCACACAGGGATGACAGCGGCAAGATAAAAATGTCATCTACTCCCCTATCTCCAAAAATAATGCTGTAAACATTCACTGGCCCACAGAGACATCTAATCTCAACACAGAAAGCTGCAGCACAGCTCACACCTGAGCAGATCCCATGTCCTTGGCTGCACTCTGCAAGACACACTGTCTCACTTCAGCATTCATCAAGTCCAAGCAAGCATGCAGTCAGTCAAACCAAGCATGCATTAACAGAGCAGGAAGCCAGGGACACACAGAATTATGTTCACATTCTCAGCTGTGGAAAAAAAAAAACATGCACCGATAGCTGAGCAAATCTGCATGTTCACACCTTTCATTAAAAAAGAGCGGACAGGCAGAGCCTTACAAAAACCTCCAAAGCCCTTGAGTTCTTTCACTCCTTGCCACATCACATCCACAAATGTCAATGTACTTTACTGGGATTTCTCATAATAGACCAACATAAAGCAGTAATTAGCTAGGGACACGTATTTGTATTCAGGGTCTTTTTCGCCGATACCCCTAAATATAACTGACATAACTTCAATGTCTCCAGAAAACATGAAGTTATCAAGTCCACTTGTGAGTAAATTAATCTCAATATATCAAGAGATCTCTGTGTTTGGCCATCAAGACCAAGGAAAACAAACACCAGGTAAGTCAAAAATAAAGTTGCATGAAAGTGAAAAAGAAGAAGAGTTGGGATGTAATGAAGATTGGCAAAAAGAAAACCATTTCTGAAGAAAAAAAACACATACAGGCTGAATGCTTATACACGCTGCACTTTTCAGATTTTTATTTATAAATATTTTGAGCTATAAACAGCAACATATAGCTGTTTTATGATTTCTTCCAAAATCTTTCTGGTCAGTATTTTTAAGGTCATGTATTCATTTATTCCAAACCACAATTATAAACATTTTCTTTTTTGTAGGTCTATCACACAAAATCAAAATAAAAAATACATTGAAGCTTCTGGTTTGAAGTGGTATAGAGACATGAATGTTTTTGAAGGACACTGTGTTCAAAATATATCATTTTAGTCTATATAAACTTGTGCTGCATGTTTTGGCTTCTTTCATATTCAAGTTAAGGAATGAGAACTTTATTTCCTATAATATAGTGACTTAGCCCTCAAGTTTAAAACCATTTTATGCTTGAATGTTTTTATGTCAGAGCTGAGTAGTCTAAAAAAATAAGATTCAAAAGTTCAAAATATAAAAATTACATTCAAAAACCTTTAGAACTATAATATTTTCCAGATCACTTTAAAACGCGACACCAGGTTCAATGGACATTTAGAAGTCTATTATAGCTCTTGCAAGAAAATATTCTCTAAAAAAGCTTGTGGCTTCCTCAATGCAACAAAACAGCATGACCATACAGTCAATGGACTTTTGGAATGAAATCTTGACTGAGGTCATGCAGGTTAATTTTCAGCCTCCCAAAGTGTTGACAAATCATGCCGTGACCAGCTTTGCAGCACTAAAATGAAACGAGTTGAGAGGGAATTGTTCAATAAAGGTCCTTTACTGACACAGGTAAAGTTTAAGGAGCTGGAGACAGAAACATGTTAGTGGAGGCCTGTGCATGTCACTCCTGTAGTGGGATTCAGGTCTCGATGGAACAGATGTATAAATCGAGGTTATGAATTAATGTTTATATCAAGAAAATCGATCCTTTAAAACAGGTTGCTTGAGATAAAAACCGACATAAGTAAAATAATAGAGATATTTCATAAGGCCTATGAGGGGAATAAATTTCGAGTTATTTCAGCACTGTACCAGGGACTGATGGCAGGCAGGAAGACATCTACTATGTACATTAAAGAAAAATGGGAGGATGAATTGAAGGAACACATAAGCGAGGAGGAATGGTTTAAAATTTGTAAAATGCAGTGCACAGCTACCTGCTCCCGTGTGTGGAGGGAATTTAATTGGAAAAACATGATACGATTTTTTATAACACCAAAGATCAGGACCAGGATGGTAGC
>CAEGAG010254086.1:0-15360 GCA_903067065.1 Brachyrhaphis terrabensis
TTTTCGTTTTTGTTTGCTGCATTTCATTCGGGGGTGTTTTCGTTTTTGTTTGCTGCATTTCATTCGGGGGTGTTTTCTTTTTTGTTTGCTGCATTTAATTTGTGCGCGTGTCTTTTTTTTTTGTTTGCATGTTTTCTCTTTTGCTGCGCATTTGCACCTGTCGGCCACCGTACAAATCTCATCATTTGTGACTGTGATTAATGAGCTGTCCAACCAAAGGTATGCACTAGTCACTGCAATTGCTTTTTCTTTAATCAAAATATGAGCTCAGGCAGCGCTAACAACCCGCCTTTGACCGAAGCCTTTCTCTGAAAAAAAAAGAAAAGAAAACCAATTCCCTAACTGACAATTGTCATGCCAAATAAGTTATCCCAGACAGAATTTCCTTCCCAAGCATCGGGAGCGCGCACTGGAGAGGAACAGGGAATCCAAATGAAGTGCCCTGATTGCAACCACCTGGACGAGAGCAGACGAGAATCCTCTCGAAGCATGGGATCTCTTCCGCTCTGCGCCTGTTTGTAAACATGCGTCACGAGCATGTGATCACGTCGACGCATTCTGCAGCGTCATCCAATGGGGGAACGGGGGTGTGTGCGCGAGGGCGTGGCCTGCGGGTGTTGCTGTGAAAATGTCGATGGGCAGGGGTTTTCGTAAGGGCAGTGGGGGACCACTCTGTTCTGAATAACAAGGCGAGAGGTTGGTGTGAGGTTCCAGCACAAGCGGTGACAGAGCAGCAAGATGACGAGACCGCAGTGAGTAACACGTCTCACCTTCTGTTTAATGGCCTTGCTGTTCCACTGAATCATCTATCCATATGGATATATAGGTTAGAGTGCGTCTATGGTGGGCGGTGCTGTTGTAATGATGTTTGGTAACGTGCTCTACTTAGTTGTTGTTTTTTTTTTGTTTTTTTTTTCCACAGTATGTTTATATAATGTACTCGTCAATCCTCGCCGTAATTTCCCTTAAAACTATTTTAAACGTCTTTATTTATCAGTTGAAACCTATAATAAATTAGGCATGACCGTGACTGATCGTGTGCGCAGTTTAATTTTTTTTTTTTTTTTTTTTTTTTTCAGCATTTGCAGTCGTGCGCTTTCTTAAAACGTGAAAACTGAAAAGACCAGATTTGCGTGCGGATCTACGTCCTGTAGGCAGTCAGAGGAGTTGGGTGGGATGGAGAGGTGCGCTGGACGCATCCTGCTGCGGGAGGATGTTGCGCACTTCAATTTACCTCGAGAGTGAGAGCACGGTGCATCCATGTGGATCTGCGTAATCTCTGCAAACACAAATATTTGGGTTTATTTATTGCGCCTGCGGAATTTGACGCTTAATTCAATGCGAAGCTGCGGTTAACTACAATGACAAGTTGAAAAGTTACCGAATAAGAAGTAAATATGCTGGACTTCACAAATGTTTACTTATTTAGGGAATAAAGCAGTAAGCATATTCTGTGAGATTCCACTATCATGTTGCCTCCTTCCCTCTCGTTTAAGTCCTATATATATATATATATATATATATATATATATATACATACATATATATATCCATATATATAGTCAAAATCAGCTTTCTTTATAAAGTTTATGCGTTTCTACTTATAAGAGTAAAACAGAAGAAGTTGAGTGTTTATAGTTGTTCGTGTATCTTGATGCTGCGCCAACACCTTGACTCAGCTCCATCCATCCAGAGGTTTCATACGCACTTCTTTTTCCCTCTCGATGTAAACAAACCACCACTCAGCAGTACTGTTCTTTAACACAGGATGGCGTATTTCTGCAGGTTTGTACAGCATGCAAGAAAGTTCCACAAAAACTGACTCAATGAAATGAGTCAGTTATCATGCTGGGAGGATGCAGTGCTACAAAGTAAACCGAGACCAAGCACCGGAAAAGGGGGTGAGTGAATGTTTTAGTCTTAATTTAATTTCAGGTCAGAACAATCTGTTCTGTTTTGAGGTAAAACAATAATATGACCCTGTTTTTTTTTTTTTTTTTCTTTCCTTTTTTTTTTTTTTTGGTGCTTCAGAAGCAATATCAACAACAGCGGGGTTTTTTTTTCTCTCTATGAAAAAAGTTTCTACATTAAATGAAAGATGAGAACACATTGGAGAAATAGCAGCAGTGCAGCAAAGCTGAATGAGTTTCAGTTTTCATGTGAAGGGTGTGGCCGTGGACAAATAAACAACAGTAGTTGTAAAACTACTTCTATTTATAAATGTATCAATTTATATTTAGATATTAATTTATAAAAAGTTTATTATGCATATTTAATTATGTTAGTATATTTTTTATTATTTATTAAAGATTATGGCATTTCTAAATGCACCTATTTAGAAATGCCAAAAAGACTGTGCAAACTAGTTTTTCTGTTTAGATGATAAATATTTTAATTTAGCAATCTAAACACTTTTTTTAAATTTTAATAACACTAAAATAGTTACTGCATTTTCTCACATAAAAAAATACATATGGTTTATTTCTGGAATTGTGCTTATTGTTACTTTAATACTCAAATACCATGTCAATAGAGCTGACTGGGCATCTTTCCAATGTAGGGATTAAGGTTTAAGAAGTGGAACAGGAACAGCTGATAGATGACGTGGCTAAAATTAACGCACTGTCCGCTGGATGAGAAGCAAAAATAGCAGACAGGAAGAGTCGACACGTGGATGCATCAGTAAATCTGTCGGCATGTGTGGGCGTGTGTGTCAGCGTAAACAAAAGGCACTTTTTTATTCCTGGTTTGAATCAACAAAGCCAAATTTCCTGAAATGAAAATATTTTAACATAAAACCTAATTTTCAGGTACTTGTACAATCCAAGTCTTGTAAACGTTTTACATGTTCTGCCACTTTGTACCTCAAACTTCAGTGAATTTTGTTGAGATTTTATTTGATGGACCAATACAAAGTTGTCTGCATAAAATGATACAAATTTCCTCTAAATCGTTCCACATAAATAACAATAAAAATCAGACCTGTATTTGCTTTCAGCCCCATTTACTCTGTTAGCTCAAAATAAAAAGGCACTGCAACCAAATACCTTCAGAAATCTTTTATTACAAGATTATAATTGCAAGAGAAGTGTTGACTTGGTGGAATAATTACAAATGCCTGCCACACTTTTTAGAATGTATTAGAAAATAAATGGGAAAACCATGGATATTTTTGGATCCCCTTCAGTTATGTTCCACTTTGATGCAGACTATCTCACCAGAGCTCAATAAAACACATTAAAGTTTGTGTTTTAGTTGTTTCATTCTAGTTGTTTTGTATAGAACATCTCTGTTTTGAAACCATTTTTAACATAATAAAATGCCTTCTAATTTTAGCTCCTGATAGCCAGGTCCAGAAAGCAAAACAGAGAAAGGAGAGCATCTTTAAATGAAACATAAATGGGTCTGAGTGATCAAAGCATGTTTGCCCTCTGCAGACTGAGAGCATTGATCTGTGGACGGAGGTTTAGGAGTTCAACCATTTTTATTTATTTTTCTTACTAATGACTATCATAATTCTGATACAGTGAGTTTATTTACCCATTGTTTTTTTAGGACAAAGCTTGTGTTTCAGCTTGGCACATAAAGAGGACTTTATGCTTCAGAAATACTGACAGACCCAAAAGGCACAGCTTTGTTGCTGGTAGCACACAAGTCCATAAAAGAGACTGAATCAAGCTTGTTGCTCCTATTTAAATGTCAGGCTGGTTGCAAACAAGTAGTTAAAACATTTTCCCCCATGAACATAAAAAATGTTGATACTAAAGTTATTGCTTGTGTCTAAGTTTAACTCTGTCTAACTTGTATCTTTTTTCCCTACTGCTACAGCACCCCTGACCTATTTACGTTGGGAGCAAAAAAGCAAATCGTCCAATCAAGGTAAGGCAGCAATCACAACAGCCGCAGCCTGAATGCTTAAAATAACCACTGCCAAAACAGACTATTTATAAGATTGGAACACAATCCTTTTTAAAGACAACACAACTTCCCACTTTCCATATAAATCTGTTAATTTTTTCCTTTATCTATTCATCACAGTTGCTTGCAAAAGTAGGCATTACCCTTTAGCGTTTCACAACTGGTCACATTACAGCCATAAAAAGTATTTTATTGGAATTTTTTGTAACCAACATAAATGTCAATTGGAATTATTATTTGTATTCAGGCCCCCTAACTCTGATACTACTAAATAAAACCCAGTACAACCAATTCAGAAGTCACGTAATTAGTAAATAAGGTCCACCCATGTGGAATTTTACATCAGTATAAAAATGGGCAGAGATCCAAAGGTCAGGTGGGTTTATGGAAGATGAGAAAGAAGAAAAACATTGTTGGGGAAAAAAGCTTTAAGATGCCCCATTTACACCACACATGTGCTTTGGTCAGATGAGACCTAAGCTTTTTTTTTGACAATACTGAACATTACTTGGAGACATGGGGGTGGCAGCACTATGCTGCGGGGATTGATTTCTTCAGAAATGGCAGGAAAGCCGGTCAGTATTGATGGATTTACATATGTGGTAATGCTGAAATAAAAACTATAGAGGCTGCAAAAGACTTACTCTTTCAGCAACTAGAAAGTAAAGGTGAGTATTTATCATTTATCAAGATAGACGTCTTATCATAATAAGAATTTTGATTTATTGTTGTTGTGATAAATTCCAATTAATGGTGTTTAAAACGCCAAAATCGTTATATATTGTTAGTTTGACTATTTTCTCCACTGTTTGTTCAATGAGAGTATCAATACATAACAATGAAATTTGAATAATTTATTATTAAATGCGCTAACTGGTGATAAAAATATGTGACTTTGTCCTAAAGAAGCGTATTACAAATTAGTATGTTTTTCAAAAGCAGTATTTGAGTTTGTTGGGCTATAATTAATAAAAAATAGAAGTAACAAATAGTTCATATCATCACTTTTATCGTTATCACAAAAGTGCCAAAGAATATCGTGAATATTGTAAGAAATGTTTAACATTTTTTGTCTGAAAGTAGCTGAAACTAAAGGGGAATTGAGTTTTTTCTTTTTATTGCAATACTGGATGAAACTGTGCTGTGTTTTCTTTAGGAATAATCTACGGTTGGTTGCTGAAGAGGAAGTCCCAGACATGCATGCCTCACATGTGATGTGATGTCCTTTCCTATAGAAGTAATATCAACAAAGAGTTTGTCTGAGCATTAACAGTAACATGTAAGCCAGGTACAGATTGAGTCAAATCCACATCAGGTGGATTTGAAAACAATATCTGAGTGCTTACGCAACTGATAAACACGCTGGTGATGGTGTGCCTTTAAAACCAGTGGGTTGTCAGGTGATCAAGGCGGCTCAGACACTGGAGCCTGAGTGCGTCTGTAGCCAGGAGCAGAGCGCCAGAGAGGAGAGCAGCCGAGAGGGAGAGACCTGTTTAGAAAGGAACCTGGGGGGGAGATGAGGACTCAGCCACAACACAGAGAGGGGGGCGAGAGACTCGTGGTGGTAGGGTCCCTTTAACTGCAGTCTGCTCGTGCTCACTTGCCTTGTGTGTTTCTGGCTCAGCTTGATCAAGAAGCTGCGTTTGTGTAAGCCACAACAGTGGCATAAAAAAAAAAGCACAGAGAATTAAGTGCTGCGTCACACTCAGGAAGAGAAACAGTGTGATCATGCGCGCGTGTGCACAGCTGCGTGTGTTTGTGTGAGCGCGCACGTACGCATTTGAGTAGACTCTGTTGTGTTTGTCTGGCAATGGGTAGGGGTGTGTGTGTGTGTGTGTGTGTGTGTGTGAGTTGGACGTAGCAATCTAATAGCAGTTCTGCTGTTGCAACAAGATGAAAATAAAAGGAGTGTGTGTGCTTTTCAGTGATGAGCAGAAAGGAAGCGAAGGGGAGATACAGAGAGCGAGGGAGAGCAACTCCGAGTCAGTGCAAGAGAGTGATTTCGGATTAGTTGCTACGTCACTTTTTCATGTCGAGAGAAACAGAAGCTGAGATAACAGAAGCCCAGAGTCATCACCCGGAGGAGGCACGTTGCTTTTCGGACAGCCTCAGCTTCTGCCCTCTTCTTCTTCTTCCTTGGTAGTTTTGATGTGCTCTGCATTAAGAGTGCGTACGCGTGTGTGTGTGTGTTGCGTAGTTTTTGTGAGCTGGTGCCTGAATTTCAACATGGATGCTGAGGACTTGGCACAGTTAGTTACTAGAGCTTGTTTTGATTGGTTGGTTAGGTGGCGCTGGTTGCGACAAAAAGGTTAACAGCACAAATATTCAGTCTGGGATGTTTTTCAAAGAATTCATCAAGCTACAGCGTTGTTTTTCCCCACTCTCTCCTCGAGGAATATGGGTGACTATTTTTTTTGCAAATAGGTTAAAATAATCAATGACGGTACGGTCTGACCCTCCTACTAAGCAGTCAGGTAACACATATCAAGTGAAGTTACATAATAAATATGGCTGTTAATGTCGCATCATGTGCGTCTGTATTAAAATAGAACCAGCTCTGGACTCTTCTGGTTAACTCTGCTGAAGTTGATGGAAAGAATCAGCATCCAGACTTGGAGGCAGAGGCTGCTCTATGTTGCTGTCACATACCACTCCGTATCTGGTGTTACTTTCATCATGTGAGTTGTTTTCACCCGCCAGAGCCATTGGGATCTAGCAAAATCCTCCCCGAGACACATTTGTTTCTGCGTAGTTAGGAGAGACAGAGATGGTGACGCAGTCGCTTCTGGGCTGGACTTCGCTGCAACCGGCTAGTACCTCTCCCTTTCCCTCTCAGTCTGTTTATCTGTGTGCCTATCTATCTGTCTATCCGTCTCCTGGAGAAAGGAGGGGGTAAGGAGGTCTAAATGTCATGGCTCTGGATCAGAAACAGATAGAGAAGAGGAAGAGAGAGCGAGGGAGAGAAGGAAAGAGAAAAACATAAGGTGGAGAGGAAGCACAGAGGGGTGTTGAGATGGACCAAAACAGAGAAAAGTTGTAAACCTTGTTCTTTTTTGTGACTTAGCTTTGGCTTCTCTCCAGTGTACATGCACTGGACTGGACTTCCTAAAGCTGCTGCATCACAAGCCTTCATGCCAAGGCTGCATTCTCATTGGATGGGAGGAGCTTCCCAGGCTTCACAAGCAGCACAGCAGCATTTCATTGGCTTAAAAGAACAGGCAGCTGACATTCAACCTCTGATTGGCTGGGACACATTGTTTTCTCACAGTAAGGTTAAGCACTCACTAGAACACTTTTCTGTGTATACATGACTTAGTTATTGCACAGTGGTTCATTGTTGACATTTATTGGTTTTGGATGCAGAAAACAAAAGAAATTTAAATGATAAATGCAATGAAAGTTTGTCCTATGCTTAAATTACATTATTCAAAGACGTTTGAAGATGCTCGTCCTTCCATGTCTAAGAGGAGGAGGAATAACAAAACAATTTTCTATCAAGTGAGTCACTCTTCCAGGAACCTTCCCATGAATTCTCAGTGACGTATGAGTTCCTTTCTAGGAAACTAAAGTGCTCGTTGAATTCAGACTTCTCCATGCCGTCAGTAATGCAAATCTGCTGGTTATAGCACAGCGTTTCCTGTTCATGGTAGAAATTTCAGAAAAAGCTCCAAGATGAGAGTTTTTTTTTTTTTTTATGTTTTTCCTGGCTTGATCCCCAGTATGCAAAATATGCAGCGTTTCCGAGACGTTCAAAGAGCATCTGCTGCTTATGTTCTGCATTGCAGTCGGTGCCTGTGCTAATGGCATAGCGTACTTTATACCATTACGCACCTTTGGTTTAAAATTTTAGTCAACAAATCTTAACTGTGGTGCTTACAATATGAAGCCTTGAGGATTTAGTTTTATCTGCAAAAATATGACCTGACATTTCCAGATTTTCACAAGAGCTAAAAGAATATTAGAGAAGAAAGAGCTTGATTGCATTTTTATAGAAAAAAAAAATCCTCTTTCAATATTTGAGAAACTGCTTTTCAGTGAAGACAGAGACTAAATACCTAAAAACAGTTATTAAAGTTTTAATGATTCACCTTGCAATGTGCTATGTAGCAACTCTTGGTTGATTGTTGATGTTATATGGATGCTTTATTTAGACTGCTCTTTAATATAAGAAGATATAAGAATGTGCTTAAAATCATTTCATTTATAGACCTTCCTGCTGTGAAAAGTCATTAATTATTTATATTCGGAGTAAAGCTACCGCTCACTGCTGCATGAAAGGGCAATTACTGCAAAAATATTATGATTTTAAAACAGAGACTGGGTCATCATATGACTGTCATTTTTAACTGGCTTTAGCATCTTATATTAGGGATTAGTGCTGTATCATGGAAACAGTATTCTTTGGTGTATTCTTTCAGTAGGATAATGTTCTTTGCTACATGGCTCAGAACGGTGTACTAGTACCAAACAAGATCTTGGTTTTGACTTGGTCTCCAGATGCCACAGATCTCTAATCCAATTGATCTGTATGATGTTATGGAGCAATAAGTCTCATTTTCTGAGGAAAGGATCACACTTTGTGAAGTCCATCCTTTGTTGGATTAGGCCTGTTTTGGCTACAGAAAATGGGCCCAGTGCACTGTTAGGCCAGGGGTTGTAATGTTATGCCTGATTGATGTATAAATAACTATTTAGAATTACTAAAGGTTTGTAAAGTACCATTGTACACAATCAGTTTATATTAAACAAAACAAGTTTTGATAAGTTAATTGCTTATCTATGTGTTTCACTGCAGTGAATTTTAACACCGCAGTAAATCTCCAAGAGCAAACTTAAGAGTTTACTGCTGTGTTAAAGTTTCTCCGTAAATATGGACCTGTATTTATCCCCACTGATTTCCCTTGTGTGCTCTGCAGTCTCATTGCAAATATGTCGTTTATCACTCTCGCAAGGCCTCCTGTCCCTTTAAATCTTTTATAAGCATTACACAACAGGTCGAGTAGCACACAAGCAACAAACAACCTGAAAAAGAACAGGGCAGGGTGGAGCGAGCCAGGCAAAGGAATCAGACACCTACGGCCAGGGAGGCCCTCTGATCAGAGCTGTCACTGTGGCTACCACGCAAACAGACTCAAATACAACATCTTAATACTCCCTCACGGAAGCAAACGGCTCGGCCTTGTCCACCTGAAGCCTGATAAGTGGCTCATAAATGCTGTGGGAAAGAACCTGTTGTGAATGTTCTAGGCTGGGACAGGATTTGCTTGATTTACCTGCTTGTAAAAATTATGGTTTCTCAATAGCTTGTTCACCTGTATATTAACAGCGAAAACTTCAGGGGTAAAGAACAAGGAAATTAGAGATGGTTGGCTAGTTTTCTACTTAGTTGAGGTACTTGGCAACAAGTCAGTGAACTGGCCACTACCTGTCCTTGCCCCACCCTCTCTGTGCATTGTAGCTTTGCTTCTGCGTCATGGCTCTCATTGCCAGCAATTGACTGCTACTTCCCATCTCGTTTCCTGTTGTAGCGGCTGGAGACGAACAAACGATCCTCTATTCTTCCAAGCGACAGAGAGAACGGGATTAATCTCGTTTGTCTGCAGGTGAGCCTGTAAGTCAGAGGTATTCAACACAGAGGAAGCATTTAGAGTGCATATGCTGTTGTTGTTTGGTCCTTCACACATCCATGTAGCTTGGATTATATATCAGATGACTTGTGTGGGTGTGTTAGAGGGAAAAGAGTGACTGAGAAGTGCATGGGTGTTTTTTTACACTGTTTTTCCACTTAATCATTTACTTTTGATGTCTTTATCTACTTCATCTGTTTCCCTTAATTCATATTTTTTAACAGACTATGAACCAGATTCCATAAACCTGTATCTTAAACCACCCTGGAGCTCATGCTGGCGGTCAGTGGAGGTCCTTGCATGATTGATACTATGGGAAAACCCCTGAATGAATCTGTGTTTTGCTGATTAACGTGTAATCAGCAAAAAGGTAACTACCATCTATGTTTGATTATATTATTAACAGTGGCTTTTGTTCTTGTCTTGTTGCTAAAGGTGTATTTATGATTTAAAAAAAAACATCAACATGTTCATTTAATATTTTTTACAAATAGAATGAAGGGGTTTCTCTTTCAAACAGTTTTAAACTTTTTCTGCTTACTGTACAAAAAGCCAGTTCAGGTTTTACTGATCTGCATTACTTAGCTTTTCAACTACGTGATCAAATGTTGTCCAAAGTACATAAACACTGTCAAATAGCCCTTTAATTTTAAGAATATAAGTTTTAGAGTCCATAAAAGAAGGCTAAGGTTTTATCATTTTCTCGTACAGTGTTTAGACCACGTCTTATTTGCATAACTATGCTGACTGGATATGCAAATAAATATCAGAAAGCATGTCTGCGGGGCACATGACGTAAAACCTTTTTCCTTTTCAAGCTTCCTCATTGCCCCCTGACACAATAATGCCCTGGGCAACGAGCCATTTTGAAATCAAAAACAGCTGCTGACTCAAATCATGAGCTTCACCAGTCACCCAACCTTTAAGGTTGATACTATGTACATCACAGGGGAATGCAGTGCCCCCCTAGATGAATTACACCTGAATCATCACTGCTGGTGATCCCTTACAGACTCTGAAAGCCTAACTTTGAACCCTCATCTTGTTGTTTAATGTGCCTTTAATTTATTCGGTAAATCACAAAAGTGTAGAACTGCCCTGTTTTAGGCGCTAAAGTCTCCAAATGAAGCAGCTTTTATCTTTGACTTTACTTCTAATGCGCCCAGCGGTGCAGTATTATAAATATTACTGATGTCAGCAATCCCAGCTGAAACAGAGAACCTGTGTATAACTCTGTTGTGAGTAAATGCCATGCATCTCTGAGTCATAGTATTGTGGGTGTTTGGTTTATGCATAATTCACATCAGCAGACAAAGAGTGAAATAAATGACTTTTAGTTTTCATCCACAAAAATATGCATTTGTATACAACTCCTACACCTCAACAAGATTACATTATGTGTGACTAAGCAAGCTTGACTTAAAGTTACTGCAGATTTGAAAACGTGTGAATTTGCTTCCAGGATTCATCCATATCTGCCCAACTCTACTTTTACTGTATCTATCAGATATGCTGTGGTAGTCACAATAAGTATAAATAGATGAGGCAAGTTATTGGAAAATTTTTCTTGAACTTCAACATGTCCATCATGCTACAATAGAATAGTGTTGATCAAAAATATATGTCGTTGTTAGAGTGACCCAAATTCTGGACCTAAATCCAGATGAAAATATGTTGCAACACTTGAAAGTGGATATTTACAGAAAATCTCCATGCAGTCCAACTGAGCTTGAGACACTTTGGAAAGAATAGACTAAAATATCTAGCCTTTAGAAGTGCAAAATTGCTAGACAAACCTACATATATACCACATAAAACTTGCAGCTGAAGTTGCAGCAAAAGGTGGTTCTACCATCATTGCATCAAATGGGCTGCATACAAAACCATGCCACAATTTCATGGCATGTGTACCGTATTTTCCGGACTATATTGCGCACCTGATTATAAATCGCACCCAGTACATTCCTAAAGGAAAAACCATTTTGTACATGCATAGGCCGTACCTGTCTATAAGCCGCATGTGCCTACATACAGACGGTACACAGAAAGAGTTTTCAAAGTTTTAGTAATATTCCTTAGCTTTTCTTTCCAAACAGTGCCTATGACACGGCAGTAACACAGCAGCAATACGGTAGTAACACAACACTAGCAGGGCAGGTTAAAAAAAACATACCGGTAAAAGTCACTGAGAGCCGTCTTCATCTTCCTCCTGAGCAAAGAGACGTGTTACGTTACATTGAACTTGCGTCTTCCTCTACACACATATTCCGCCTGTCTCACTCTTACCTTTTCTGCCCGAGCGCCCCTGGTGGCCGTTAGAAAAAAATGCATAAATAAGCCGCATCATTGTATAAGCCACAGGGCTGAAAGCGTGAGACAAAAGTCGCGGCTTAAAGTCCGGAAATTACGGTATATTTCCAATAATATGACTGATAAAGAAAAAAAAAAAATCTGTTTATTTAATTCCTGTTTAAATTAACACTTTACATGTATATATATATATATATGTTTTGTTTTTTGTTTTTTTCAGATTCCACTGAATATTCCACTCTGATGGATTTTACCAGAGGTGCCCCCTTTGGAAGCTGGTTTCAGATGGTGGCTTAGAGTGTTGTCATCTGTCTAGCACCATTTGAAATCAGTGTTCTTTGGGTGGGAAGTGTTTCATTGCACTGGCAGAAGGCAGAAGCAACAACAAGCCCGTCACCATAGATATGGAATAATGAAATGTAAAGAAACACACACAACTCTCTGAGGCTCACTCCTTAAAGAACGTCAAGTCTCTGAGCTACAAATCATGTCTACCAAGATGTTTTTCACTTTTCAAGTCCCTTTGTCCTCTCTCCAAGGTTGACCGATTTCTTTTGGTGTTCAGAGTCCGTTTCTCTTTCTAGCACCATTTGAAATCGGTTACAATGAAGGACAGATCTCATCATACCTTGAAGAGGAAACTCTGCTGCATTGTGCCCTTTCTTGGATTGGGTGGAGTGAAACTTGACATTAAATCTATAAACTAAGAAAAGCTACATTGATGTGCATGTGGAGAGGGGTTATGTTAGATTTTAATAAGTATGAAATAAACTGTCATGTCACTTGAATTCTTTAGATTTGAAGCTATTCCTCTTTTTATCCACAAGGTGGCAGTACGATATTGGGGTATTGAATGTCCACCAAGCTTAGCAAAACCCACACCAAGTCTAGCTAGAGATATAAATTGGACATGGTGTGTTGTTACTTGATGTATCATTTGAAAGACATGTTTTATTCTTTGGTATTTTCAGAATTTCACTAACTGCCAAATAAATGCTTATTTAATTACGTTTCTATTGAAAAAGTGGTGATAGTACATATTTTAAGCAGGGCATACTATTTGTTCTCAATATTAAGCTCATGCAGGTTACTCGTATTAAATGTTTTAAGAAAATCAATCAATAACTAAGAGTTTAAGTAAATATTTTTAACATTAATTAAGCTAATATATATTCATAAATAATTACCTGAGCGAAGAAACAAGCAATTTTTACTACCAAAGACGAAATTATATACAAACTACAACTGCAATGAAAATGTATTATTAGGGAGTGAAGGTTTACCAGTTTAAAGGCATAATATATAATTAAGATTGTGGCACTGTCAGTCTTTCAAAAACTTAAGGAAATAGGTTTGAAATGATCTTCAAAAGTAGTTAAAGTAGGTTAAAGTTCACAGCGGAGGGAAGGCCTCACAACATTGCTCTGTTTATATTTAGAAAGCTACTTTTGTTCTAAGCTTGTTTACTTGTTCTTGAAACACTATACTGTACAGATGAATGGTCAATGTAACCACACTCATAAATCCCATTCCAGCAGTAGAAATTAATTCAGAAGAACTGTACAATACTTCTTAATGTTAGCTGTAAATGAGAAATAGCTAGTTTGCTATATAAATAATTTTTACAGTTTGTCTCTCACATGCAATTTACAATTTTGTAGCATGACAAAAATATAAATTTGTGCTCTATAAAATTGTTGGTGGCTTATTTTATTCTTGCAAAAAAGCCTAACATGATTTCTAACAGGTGAAGACCCAGTTGAAGGTTTGTAGCCAACATCACTGAAACATGAAACCCTCTCTTTCTCAAATGAGTCTTTCATGTTGGCATCATCTATGTTGATGTTTAGGACTGTTGCTGTATTTAAAAAATAATGGAAGAACTTCCAGGTACTACAGCCTCTGTTTTCCAGTTTGAACTCTCCTTGAGCAGTCCAAGCAAGTCTAAGTCTGCTAAGAAGAAAGAGGGCAAAGACACTCATCGAAGGATCTGAGACCGTAATCAAATGAAAACAATGTATTTATGGGGAAGCAAATAGTAAATTACAAGAATATTTAATCAACTGGGATGGTTCGATATAAAGAGGATTTAATGGAGTTGTTAAACAATAACTCCCAAAATCTAGTGGAACATTAAGTCTAGCCTTTGTGACATTTACAGTTGAGTCCTACTTTTTGTACTAATACAAAATATCCTAAATTTTGTTTTACAAGTATGTAAGTTACTATCAATTTTTTAAATATTTGTAAATTCATTTCCAACTACGTATAGCAGTTTTTAAATATTTTCTCCTGAATAAAATGAAGTTCTGTAATCCGTGAGTAAGATACACTTAAAACCATGGCGATAAAGCTAATATACATAAGAAAAAGTATAGATCTAAGAACAAATCCTTGAGGTACTCCACAACTGGTATTGTATAAAGCAGATATTAACTTCTACAAACTGTTCTCTCTCCTTTAGGTAACTTCTAACCCACTCGTGCCAATTGTATGATTCCATATTTGTATAATAGCTTCTTCCCTTTTATAAATACAACTAACATTTTCAAGGTGCTTTCTGTATTTACCCAGGTTATCTTTCACAAAATATCTTTTGACGATCTGAAACACTGAAAAAATTTATCCAAACATATCAAAAATATATCTTCCAGGGACAAATACATTTCACAGCACTATAAATATTCCCATCTTAAAACAAAGCAAAGACTACTGAATATGAAACTATGTTATCATAGAATTGCATTGATATCTAATTAAATTATAATAGTGTGATTTTAAATTAAGCTATTTTACAGGGGAGTTTTAGTTTTAAATTTCCCCCATATTCTATGAGTGTTCTCCTAACATCTTTGAATTAAATACACAATAAACCATCAAAGATGTAACAACTGCACTCATAAATGAATGATGTAAACAGATTTATTGCTTTGATCACTTTCCAAACAGAGGAATTCATAACAAGTAAGGTGTGAGCAAGCTCCAGTCAACATATACAATACCAAGCAATAAGTACAACTGGATTTCTTTTTTATTTAATACATTTTCTTAAATAGGAAAGGGAAATGCAGGTATCATTTGTCTGCTCAAAATGCAGCAAAAAACATTTTTTTAAATAGATTTCATAAATAAAAGGCAGAACCAGTACCATATTTAAAGTAGTTTTCAAACATCCCTGTATGATCCATGTTAATTCCAGTGTTTAGATGGTTGAGCTATTATAACTCCTTGACAGAGTATTTTTAAAGGGGCAGTATTGTGTATTTTTCAGGTACACAGTGCCCTTTTATATCACTATCAAGGAACTATGTTACCTTTAGTTCTTTTAAAAATGTCATATATCACATGACTTAAAATAAATTTGACTTTGCAGCTTAATGCCAGGAGAGATTAACAGATTTCATAAATGTTAGGTTTATTTTTTGGTTCCTAACCTGCAAGAATCAACCAGAGACACAAATTACTTTTCTGCAGAAGAGGGGAGAGAACCAGCAAAGCGGTCCTC
>CAEGAG010254138.1:0-27875 GCA_903067065.1 Brachyrhaphis terrabensis
CAAATAATTTTAGAATTGTAGCCCACCATTTATATGCACAAGTCCTAAACGCCGCTACGAACTGTAGAATCTTTTACTTGCCGCGGTTAGAGTCAATTCTGTTTGAACACCGGTTCGTTTGAGACATATTGAGAGAGGAATAGCGAATTGACCGACTTTACTACATCCATGTGGGTCAAATAGCATAGCACTACTTCTGAGCTCTAAATCTCTATGGTTATTCTTTTTTAAAGCCTTTAATCAGAACGAACAGCAAATACGTCATGACCGAGACTCTTGTTTTCGCCGCCTAACGAGTTACAAAAGCATGACTACAAGCACGCCCATTTAACGCTAGCTAAGCTACTAGCAGCTATGTAAACGTTAGGTTGAGTGAAGATAAACTTACAAAATAAACCGATCGCAGTGGCAACGTTTTTAGTAAAATCCCTTCCTGTGGTTTGTCTCTGATCAGATAATGTTGAGAGATTAATAACAAACAGTTTAACCAAACACTAACCTGTGCAAATAACTACTTCTTTCCTTCAATGTCACCGTGGGACAGTGGTCGACTTGTGCAACTACAAACGTAAGTTCTTTGCATCATCACGCCAAAGCTGACGAAGTGTGGCAGGATATGGCAGGCCGTTTTAACATAAATTCGGTTTTGTCTAACTGTCCATATTACATTCTAAAGATATCTAAAATTCATTTTGACTTGGCAAAACTACATTCTGACTATCCGCAATGGTAATTTAAGATATCTGCTTTTACATTCTGACTAGTAGGAATAATAATTCAAGATATATTCAATTGTATTTAGAAGAGCCTAAATTCCTTTCCATCTCTAATGACGTCATTTGACGTAATACATAGCTGCAATTACGATTTAAAATCATTATCACAACCCTGACCCTCTCAAACGTAATTATCACTAGTCAAAATTTAATTTTTAGATATCTGAATTAATTATAAACGCCATAAAAAAATATAAACATTATTTTTGCAGTCGTTTTTAATGAGCTCTAGATCTAAAACATTTCAAAAATAATTTCTCTCAAATATATGTGAAAGTTAGCACTTATCCTTTGCATAAATACTTAATCCCATCTCACAGGTGTGGCATATTTAATTTCTTTCCATTTTCTTACACCCTTGTCCCCAGTGGGGTCAGGAGGTGCTGGTGTCTCTCCAACTAAAGCTCTGGGCGAGAGGCCGGGTCACCCAGGACAGGTCGCCAGTCTGTCGTAGGGCAGCACAGAGACAAACAGGACAAACAACCATACACACACACACACTCACACCTAGAGAGAATTTAGAAAGACCAATTAACCTGACAGTCATGTTTTTAGACTATGGGAGGAAGCCGGAGTACCCGGAGAGAACCCACGCATGCACAGGGAGAACATGCAAACTCCATGCACAAAGACCCTGGGCCGGGAATCGAACCCAGGACACAGGTGTGGCATATCAAGACGCGTTATTGCACAGGTGAGCTGCAGGCTGGATGGCCACATTAAGTCACTGAAATGCTTTATTTGGGAGGGTCTTACAAAAGTATAAATGCAACATTTTTGTTTTTGCTCCCATTTTTATTAGCTGAACTCAACAATCTAGAAAATTTTTCTATATAAACAAATCATTTCTCTCAAATATTGTTTACAAATCTGTCTAAATCTGATAGTGAGCACTTCTCCTTGCAGAAGTGCTCCTGTGAGGATATGCCAGACCTCATATCCAGATAATAATTAGATAGCATAATTATTGCACAGGTAGGATGGCTACAACAAAAGCCACACTGAAATATGCTTTCAGAGAGGCCAGTATGATAGCTTGCCTCTCGCAGTGCAACATCTGTCATAGACTTGATCAGGTTGTTGATTGTGGAATGTAGGTCCACTCCTCTTACATGGCTCACATGTCCAGTGAGAAAGCTGGCCAGGCAAGAACTGGGATGTTTTCAGCTTCCAGGAATTATGTGCAGATTCTTACAAGATGGGGCAACATGAGGAGATAGTCATGGATGAATGGCACAACAATGGGCCTCAAGATCTCTTCATGGTATCTCTGTGCCTTCAAATGCCATCAATAAAAGTACTTGTGTTTGATGTCCATGACATACACCAGCCCATACCATAATCCTGCCACCATGAGCCACTTCATCCACTCAATCCACAATGTTGACATCAGCAAACGCTTGATCCACCCCAAACCACACACACTGTCTGCTCTGTCCTGGACTGGGGTGGATACATATGGTCTGCAATTGTGAGGCAGGGTGGGTGTACTGTCAAAATCTTTGAAACACTTTAGAAGGCTTATGTTAATGATGTGTTTTCTCTGCCCAGGCTTCGGAGAACGTGTCTAGTACTTCCAGAGGATTTTTATGAAGTGCGTATCGAGGCTTGTGTTGATGGAACAGGTTGTGACGTTTGAAGCCTCACAAGCAGGCCGTACCACATAACTGATTCCTTCATTGCCATCACAAGTGAAGGGTGTCGATGATGGTTTTCTTTAAAGTCAGCAGTCTTTGCCATGATTGTGTAGGCGACTGAGGCAGACGGAGAAAATTCAAAGGTTCAGGAAACCTTTGCAGGTGTTCTGAGTTAATTAGCTGATTAGGGTGTGACAACATGAGTTTCAATTAATGTGATTTTTCACAATATTCTAATTTTCTGATAAACTGAATGAGTTTAGCTTTCTGAGATGATTGGCAATGATTATTGCATTTTTACACAATATCCTTATTTTGGTCTTCACTGGGTTTTACTTAAAAAAATCAGAATGAAGGAAGAATACAAATGCAGTTTTCACAGATGTTAAATGGCTATGCAAATATGACACAAAACCCAGAAAACAATACACTGACGTTTTTGGTTGAAAATTACAAAATATAGAACAAGTTCAGGAAAAACACATACTTTTATAAGGATTTGTACATAAAAAAGAGCCAAATATCCACTACTGCTTTGTGTAGTTGAATAAACTACAACAATACAGCAGCATTTATTTTATATCAGATAAGATTAACCTGACCCTATACTTATTTAACTTTAACATGAAATGAAAAGGTTAAAGATTCATTATAAATAGAAAAGGGTAGCAAAGAAAAGCTAGCTAAGTTTTGCTATCTTGCAATGCAGCTAATATTTATGGTATAACAATGTGATTGCATAGCATGACACTGAAGACTTCAGTGTCTTCTTCTGCTTTTCTGGATGGAGAGACTTTCTTTGCTTGCATCAGTTAAAAAACTGAATGTATTGCAAACAGAATGAGAAAAAGCTGTGCGACTACAGTATATAAGAATAAAATAAGTAGGAGTTTTATTAATGGTGCTTCACTGATGCCATAAAATTGCATGCACTTTGCAAATAATTCTATTTCATGATGTTTGATCAACATTTATATCCACAACTCTTCATCCACAGCGACAGAATTAAGAGCACGGATACTCATTTTCCAAGACTGAGAACTGCTCTTCTCCTTCAGAATGTCCAAAATGCTCAGATGACATCAGTTGTAGAAGTCTGGCCACAACCAAAACATTGAGACTGTTTCCCAAAACTCTGTACTGCTGGATGACTGAGATATCCTCTGGAAAAGCTGCATGAAAATTAAAAAATTATTTTGTCAAAAAATATAACATATAAACAACAAAAAATAAACATGTTAGCATGACAAAGAAACCATTGCAATTTTAAGCAGTTACAAAGTTCACTTTACACAACTAAAATATAAATAATTTTTTACTTTGCAAGCTCACATTAGCCTCTGACTGGTGTTTAGACTTTGTTTTAAATTGATAGCACAGTGATGGGAAATATGTGCTACTTCTATTTTTCATATAACTATGAATCCCATCATATCATCCATTGGTATGGTGAGAGTTGGACATATTGAGCGGTGTGTACACTGTTTACCTCCATACAGCTACCATTCCCTGATCTTTAACAATGGTGCTGGTTATTCTTGTGCTTTGTCTAATCAAGTTCCATATTAAAGTCTTCCACACACTACAATCCCTACAGATTCTCACATGGTGTTAGTGAGTAGGGCCTTCACATTTTTCTGATCTTTAGGAGGTATATAAAGATTATCTAGTATAACCACCTCTCATTCTAGTTTAGATATTACATTGACATCACTGTTTAAAATTACTAAAAACATTTTATTATTTTACATGTAGTATTGTAAGCTTCTAAAAGCAAATTTCCAAAATTGCTAATGTTCTTCAAGTGACAGACATGTTTCCTCTAAATATGTTGGCATTAAGCTTCCTCATTTTAAGTATCACCTTACTTCTCTTAACTGGGTTATTCGTTCCACTGACATTAATTCCCTCCATACTTATATCAAGCTATTTACTATAGAGTTTTGTTCTATGCTTGGCTTATCACAACCTAGCAACCCACAATAAAGCTGAGAACGTCAATCAAGAAAACGCAAAACTTCAACTAGCTGAAAATAGATGTTTGCCAGACAATTTCTATGGTTTGAGGGGTATGTCACTTTCAAAATAGAGGTCCTGGTGAGATTCAGCCTAGGTTTTTAAAAACCAGCTTTTCAGGCACCACACTTTATTTTGTCTACAATGGCATGATAAATCTGTAAACATTTGATCTGATTTTCTTCTGTCAGCATCTACTGGCTTCAGCTGCTGGCTACATGTCTTAGAAATTCTCATGCTTGTTCGCTGCCATTCTGATGCGTTTTGCAACTGCTGCTCAAACACCCTACCTGAATTCTCTCCTCAGCTGTTCTGCCCCTGAACAAAGTCAGTAAACCCTGACTTTGTCAGGGGAGTACAGAAGCAAATTCCTCTCTCTTCCTAAGTTGTTTTAATTAAGGTGTAGTCCTTCCTCTTCTAATTCACATTTATAGCATAGACATAATAAAAGAAAAGCTGTATGTCCTGACATATAACTTTTTTCTTTGTCTTCAGTACCATCTCCCTTATTTTTTACTGAAGTAAGATCTCCACAGCTGACTGCCGGGGTTTGTCTGGTCTATTCTTAGGCATTAAAGCACTGTATGCACACTGGCTATTCAGAGCCGGGGTCCAATGAGAGTACAGTTTCCTTCTGAATTTTCCTGTTTTTTTCTGGTGGAACAGCTGACAAACTTATTAAATATTCAACGTTTCACAGAGAGGGAGGTATTTTTAAGTTAACGAAATATTGTGAAAGATGCATTGGGAAGTTGTGTCTAAATCTTAACTGAGTCAATGGTATCATATGCGGTGTTGACAACAGCTGATGGTGGAATGTACAAAAACCTTAGTGAATTCTCATTAAGACTTCAATATCTGGACTACAGAGACAATGTTTCACAGTAGCATGTCCCAGATTACAATATCCTTTGCTGAGAAGCACTGCTAATCCATTTGGAAAAGTCAAATCCACATCTGTTGGTTTTGCCATGTTTCAGTGGAATGTAAGAAATCTGGAAAAAGACAAGATCCCTCAGTGGAAAACATGATGCAGCATTCTCAATACTCTGGGTAAATCACTTCAACTTCATTTATTCTGTTGGCCAGAGATTACACATTACTCTTTTTCATCGATGAAAAAAATGGTTTGAACTTATCATTCTCTCTTGTTGGACCCCAGCCATGAAGGACTGAACTACATAAGAAGACAAACAAACTAGAATGAAAACTATTAATTTGCAACTTTCACTTGGTCAATGTTTATTCATACTGAACTGTGATATTACTGTATTTTCCAAGCTGTATAGCGCACTACACTGCGTCCTTAATAAATCTGCTATTAAGAACGCAGCCCTGCATCTCCAATGCCGAACCATGGATTTGTTCTTGCTGAGTTTACGTGCAGCAGCTCTATTTCCGTCCTGTTCTATCAAATCTTAAGCCCTCAATTTAAAAGCTGCATCATATAAACTTCTTTGTGTGGTTTCCATGATGAGGGGGTAAGAGTTTGAAGAAATTTCTCCATTGTGCCTGCTGCTAGCATGTGCTTGTTCTAAATGAAAATTAGCACGTTCTTCTTTGATTTCCAATTTTGACTTCCAAAGATTCACTTCCTGCTAAATAGCCCGTTGGTGGCTGAAGAAAAATCTACAGAAAAGCCGCACCGGGCTATAAGCTGCATGGTTCAACGTGTGGGAAAACAGCAGCGGCTTATAGTCCGAAAAATACGGTAATCTACAGTAGCTTCCAAAAGTATTCATACTTCCTGAAACTTTCCATAGTTTGTCACATTACAACCACAAACAAATATATTTGATTGGAATTTTATGTGAAACCAACAAAAGCAGATGAGCAGCAGCATTTTTGACATTCGTACACCTCAAACTTTAACAAACTCCTCCTAGGGATTTTGAGCTGTCTGTTTCATCTTCAATCAGTATGCAGTTAGGGGACAGTGGATTAAAAGTTATCAAAATCAAGAGTTTTGAGTGTGGCCAAGCAGCAAACTTAGCGTACTCACCAGAGCAAACAAAACACTATAACTTTCACACAGAGACTGAAATGTACCAAACTTTGTATGAATGTTGGATGCCCAACGATACTATGTGGTCATATGCTGTCACAATCAAAGCTCTGCACCCTCAGAACAGGAAGTCACTATAGTTTTTTTGGATAGCTCCATCTCTGACATTCTTGAGCTAATCAGCATGATCTTGTGTCATATGATAGACAACAAGGTGATCTCACTTGCTTTAAAGCATTATTGTGGCTGTGTGGGGCAAAGTCAGACGTCACAGCGTAGCCACGGCGTGACACTCTTGAGGTAGTTTGCAGCATAGTGTGAAGCAGCCAGGATAAGGATTGGTGCCTCCAAATCCGAGGCCACAATTCTGAGCAGAAAAAGGAGTGTCTTCTCTGGGTTGAGGAAGAGGTCCTTTTCTTGGGATCTTATTCACGAATGAGGGAAAAATGGAGCAGGATATCAATAGGCAGATTGGTGCAGCCTCTGCAGTGAAGCGGGCATTGTACCGGTCTGTCATGGTGAAGAGAGAACTGAGTGAAAAGGTGAAGTACTCTATAAACCAGTCGATCAAGCAGCCAAAATTTGTTTTCTCTGTAGCGTGTCTGGGCTCTTCCTCAGAGGTAGGGTGAGAAGCTTGGTCATCTAGGACCCCCTGCTCCTTCACGTTGAGAAGAGCCAGTTGATGCATGTATGTATCCAACACTCAAGCTTTGAGGTGTATACACAGCAAATACAAATACAGATTGAAACTTTAGCAACTGTTTATGTAGGAGGCTTTTCAGGGTTATCATAATGATGCCTGAGGCATAGAGTTGCCACACTATTTCTATATGAAAGTAATGGGCTAGAAATAATTTTAAACTGAATGAACTGAGATAAGCAGAGTTGTGTGAAATAGAAAATATCAAAATTTTAACACAGGCAGATCATGTGAATAACAAAATCCTGACATTTTTGACTTACAGAAACTCTGAGGGAAGCCCATCAGGTTGGCTACTTCTCTCGGAGTAAAATAACGTAGATTTAATTTTAACATTTTCTGGAGCTTCTCCTCTTCAGTCAACTGCTCCAGATTGGTAAACACACTACTAACCTGCAAAGCACACAAAGAGAGATTTCACTTTGATGACATACCAGTATATATGTTGTGTGATTATCCAAGTGATAGCTCCAATTACATTAGAAATCATAGCTCAATTAACTAGAACTAATCCAGAAGGCAAATGTTAGAAGCCAAGGATGCAGAACATTTGTCGAGTATCAGTGATGTTCAGGTCGGATGAATATTAGGTCCCATTAGAATAGGATACGTATCAGATACCCAGACGGCATTTGAAAAGAATTCGACCTGTGTTGTTCAGACTGGCATAAAAAGATCAGATACAGGTCGTATTACCTAAAAAGAATCGGAATTGGATCACTTCAGGCTGCAGTGTGAACGCAGCCTAAGTAGTCCTTCCCTAACAATAACTGCTTTGCAACAACGTGGGCTGATGCAGAAACCACAGCCATTTTGGCTCACTGCCATTACATCAAATGACTAGTTAATTCTAAAGTCATTAACACAACTAAGAAAGTTTTCTTTTTTTTTTTTTTTAAGTTTTGTTGGCTCCAGTGGCCTTTATTTGGCTCGTCAGACAGGAAAGCAGGCTGTGAGATATAGAGAAAACATGCGGTTGTCGGGCCGTGTCGATGAATGACACCGCCGTATGTCGGTTGTGCGATTTACCCTTACGCCATCACCGTACCCAAGAATAAAGAAGTCTAAGGAGGTAATTGTGGAATGAGCTTCTAATAAAGCTGCTTCAACAAACACCGTGAGCTTTTAAGACTTATCTATGCCAAAAATGTTTTCACTGTGGCTGAAAGTAAAAACTACATACCTCATTTTCCATGCCGCACTGTAGAACTGATCCAGTTCCTTCCACATACCTTCCATAACTACGCAAAAAAGTATCACAAAATAATTAATCTTGCATTTAAAAACACCCCTCTACATATTAATAGCTGTTTTTATGAGCAAGAAAAAAAAAAAAGCCAAATCATATACAGAAATGTAGCTAAATGAAAACTAGGGTTTTTATCACAGCTCTGGGAAGAAATGGAGCTCAATTTATTCACAGATTATCTGTTTCATAGCATACTGTCATGACAAGGTAATATTTTTAGCAAATATGTAAAAAAAAAACAAAAAAAAACATTCTTCTACACAGACTATGTTTTTAACGTGTTTAATATCTAAATATATATCTTTCACATCTTGTAAGCAGGTTTTTATTGGAAAAAGATAATAAATAGTGATTGAAACTTTAAAATATTGAAATGTATCAAACTATGTTTAAACAGTTATTAAACTTACCCTTTAGTGAAGCAGACAGACCTCCGGCTGTGGGGCTGAACAATATCCAAAATTGAGCCATACCGCAACAGGGTTTTAGGTTTAAGGAGATAAAGTTCCATGTCTATATTCATCTGAGGTTCCAAGTAGTCTTGTATTTGTTGAACAGACAGGTCTTTGTTCTGTTTAGTCTTCTTTTGAGAATCCATTTGAGTCTCGCGTTTATACAGGACATGAACATTGGGGTTGTCTTCCGATGGCTGGTCAGTATTCTGACATTTAGATCTCAAGACAGAGGACTGTTCAGGAAACTCACTGTCCATCACATGGGAAAAGGAACAACCCTAGAATGAGAAATTTTGTCAAATATTCCATGTATGCATCCATAAAATTACAAAACAGATGTATTTTACGAAGAAAATATTACACCTTATCAAACAAAAAGTTTAATTACTGTGAAACGTGACATCACTACAGTCAACACAAATAAACATCAAACCACATGAAATTGTCCAAAAATGTTTTGGTATGGTGAAATATTAAAGAGTTTCTTTCAATTGGGTGAAAGGTTGAATCCTCCCTCCACCAAACTTCACTCAATACAGTGCAGTCAGGCAGGTGCTGCTCTCCTAGGAAGTCCCAAAGCCAGACTCATTCACTGGATTGTCAGACAGAGAGGCAGGATTTGTTAGCCAAGTTGCTGCTGTTCCCACTTGTTGTAATACCACAAAACCATACAATATTTAACTGCAGATTTAGGCTTCCTGGGATTAAAAGCAACAGACTCTTTTGTACCCATAGCAATCAGGTCCCTAAATTTATGAGTTATAATTCTGTTTTATATAATAATGAATTTATTATTTATTATATTTTGATCTTCACTTTTGAAGATCAAAAGTTATCAAAAGGTCATGACTGCATCAAAATCCTACCAGTCGTCATAAAACATGAGGGTAAACTAACTTCCACACACACAAGCTTCCACCTGCATCACACTCTGTGTCAATTGGTGATACCACCTTAGCCCTGTCTGCATACAATTGGCTCTAAATCACATATGCATCGTCCAATTTACATTGTACTCGATATAAGTGACTTTTGTTGATCTCTAAACAGGCCAGTAGGCCAATGTTGGAATTTGACTCCAATGCGCTCTCCAGATTATTCCAACAGCTATACCTCTCTGATACGTCATCCAATCTGCACCAGATTTATTGTGCATCAATAGGGAGCATTGTTACACACATTGGTGTGGTAGTTTGATGACATCATCTCACTTGGAGAAGAAACTGAGGACCATTCGGTGACTCCTCCAGCTTCTCCCTGTGTATGATATAGAAGATTGAAACCGTATCCACTAACGCTTAATAATCACACGACATATTAAAAAGCCTAGAGGAAGTCCTTGCCAATCATTTGCCACCAAACAGGAAGTGAATATAGCGCCTTTGACTCATATTGAACTGGACTGAAGGCCATTTGGAAAATGTGACAAATGTGCCGCCCAGTGGACAAGTACATGAATTGCATGAGAGCAATAACAACAACAACAGTGTGCCAGAGCTCCCATGATCTGTGCAAAGCTGGAACGGCACTGAGCTATGAGCTGCCAATGCTGCCTGCAACATTAAATGCAATAATTTTTCTTGTTATGCTGCTACTTTAAGTGACTTTTTGGAGGGCTTAACATATTCAGCGAAAATTGTTCACCAAAAGAAATTTTCAGATTTCAATTAAATCAAAAGCGGGCATGGCCAAACTGCTCTATGCAAATCTATTTCATAAACAGTTTACACTTAGTTTATTGTTAAGCAGGAAGAAAAAATCTCAATAAAACCTTTTGTGATTTTACATAAAAAAATTTTTTATGTTTTCGGCCCGCAAGTACATGAAGATTTTGGCCAATGTTAAGGAATATAAATCACTACCTAGCCTCTACCTTTGGTTAGAGACCAGTCAACTCACATTAAAGCTCACATCACAACCCTTTATCTGTTTTAAAACACCAACAAACATTACCTTGGCACTTGTCTGGATGGTTGAATTTTCTGCAGACATTTTAGCAACCAGGAAATAACGCAGTCGTGAATTTGGAACCCCCACCTACGAAAGGAATACAACAACAACAACAACAATAAACATTTGTAGGAATGACTTTGTTGTAAGTCATTCCATCAACAAAGTTGGTAGTAATCAGATCCATCAACAGCAAAACACGTTTAAACACATTCAGCTCAATTCAGTTTATTTATATTGGATCGATTTACAAGTGTCATCTCAAGGCACTTTATAAAAAAAATATTTTAATTCAATCATACAAACATAACTTGATTACTTGCATCAATTCAAACTGATCTAACTCATAAAACAGTACAGTATGCTCAATTAGTTATTCAAAGTATCATAAGAAGTTTCTTTTTAAAGAAACCCAGCAGATTGCATCGAGTCATCGACTTCCAGCATTTGCTTCTCCTGCATGAGCATGTAGTGACAATCAATGGCATTGTGCCATTGACTGTACAGCAATCCCTCATACAGAACATGCATGTAGTGTGTAGTGACAGTGGAGAGGAAAAATTCCCCTTTAACAGGAAGAAACCTCCAATAGAACCAGAACCTAGCTTTGTACAAGAGCACATCTGCCATGACCAACTGGAAGAGTGAGACTATCAGACTATTCAGTTCACTCTGTTCATGGACTATGGACTTCTTGACCACCATTTTGCAACATTTTGTCAGGAAATTTTCTCATTTTAGCAAATGCTGACACCATATTATAACTTTGGAACACTTCTGGACTAGACAACACAAAACAATGTCCAACTCTAAATGGTCAGTGCTTCAGTAACAGGCTTAGCTCAACACAGTGAACAAAACAATGAGAACAGCAGTAGACTGTGTGAACTTGAGCTGGAACCAGAGCTTGCTAAAGCACTTTAGGTAATGACAGGGTTATGTCGAAAATCAGTGAGAAGCTGGAACCCCTGGTGAAGACGGTCACACCGCATACAACCGAGCTTAAGAGAGCTTACGAAGCTGAAAGCAGGGTGCTATAGCTAGAAGAGGCTAAAAAGTCCCTCACTGCTAAAGTACAAGCCCTGGAAGAGAAAGTCAAGACCCTCGCAGACCACAGTGACAATTTGGAAAACAGGTGGCTATAGAAGAATGCGTGTATATTAAATATCCCAGAAGACGCAGTAAGGCAAAAATGATTTTGAAATTTTTTACATTGGATGCCAGCTTTTCTTAACGTGAAATGTCAAGCCCTATATTTCATCAGATGTTAAAGGCTAATTATACATCCATATTAGATGCAATAAAGAAAGATTTACAGAGATGGTGCAGTCTTCCCATAACAATACAATTGTTGTTAATACTGTTAAAGCTTGGTCTGCAGAGTGAAAGCTGGAGGGTAGATCCTCACTGACTCCTCTGCTCTCCCCAGTCCAATATGAGCCAGGTATGACAGATACAGGCTATTGTTGGAGCCTATTAAGAATTAAATTAATACATTTTTTGCTAAATTATTAATGTTACAGATCCAAGATTATGCAAATGGTAGATCTATTGTTATTTGTTTTGCTTAGACACTCCTCCTTGTCAGTCAGCCTCCTGCTGTGATTAACAAGCAGAATCAGCTGCATTAGTTGATCTGATTGTTTGGTAGAGTGAGGAGTGAAACAGTTTTTTTACCACAAAATTAACGTTTATATTAAAATTTTTGTATGAAGTCAACGCCGAGAATATTTCGGTTATTTTTATAAGTTAAAGAAAACACATTATTTGAAACCAGAACAGGGTTTCCCCCAGTATATTATAGGCCTGCCGGCCCACTATGCTTTACGAGCCCCACCACCAGGCTAAGTCTTTCTTATAGGAAAATAATAATAAATACATTTAAAAAAAACTGTATTTTTTGTCTAAGCCGGATTGCAAGCACCTCTGTTGCTCTGTGCGTTTCACTGGCAGAGCAGATTTATTCCTAAAAGATATGTTTATAGAAGATAAGTTTATAGTTTATGCATTTTAAGCAATCACACCGCTGGTGCCTCTGTGCATTTCCTCGCAGCTGGACGTCTTAAGTTTACCTCAGTGCGGATCCCGCGCGCCTCCTTTCACTCAAACTGGACACAGGCTGACCTGTACGAACCAGTGCTAACCTCATCATGCATGTTCAGCCCAATGAGGAGCTTTTGAACTCGCCTCGTTGTCATGCATCACACTGATTTCATATTATTTTATTATTATTTTTATTATTATTTTTCCGGTTACGAAGCATCAAACCATATCAAATGCTTTGTCCACTTAGCCAGACAAAGGTAATGTGCGCGGCTGCACGGAGATCTGAGAAACTCGTTCCATTAACTGGACCAACCAAAATAGTTTCTGTGTCCCCTTGTTAAAAACTCCACAGACACGAAATGGAAGAGCTACTAGAGCCACTTTAGCAGCATTAAATTAAATCTCCTGTTTGTTGCACATCTCTGCGCAGTGCAGAGGATTTAACTCATGCAGGGCCGGTCCAAGGTTGCATGAGGCCTGAAGCAGAATTTGACTTAGGGGCCCCTCTTCCTGCTAAAAACATCAGCATCTCTAACAGCTTCTGTGTTGGATTTAGTTAAATCTGGGAGAGAGGGAGAAGTTTAACTAGCCAACCTAAAAAGCAATCAGTTATAAATGCAGTTTACTAATTTTTAGTTGTGGGCAAACAGAGCACAAACTCAAAGATTAAATTTACAGGATTAGATTGTTGCTATGGTAACAAAACAATCTACCGGTAACTATGAATATTGTTCTTTGAACCTTTACAAAGTAAACTTACCAGCTCCTTAATATCTTACATATAAATGTTAAACAATTTAAAATATTTTAATTTATATATGCTGAAACCATTAAATCAAATTTAGGAGTATTGATCATCTCAATAAACAAATGTTACATTTATGTATCTGTGGTCTGAGTTAAAATATTAGCACTTATGGGCTCCTGAAATCCTGGGGGGCCTGATGGAGCCACTAACTTAATTTGGATTAAACAAAAGTGCAATTAATGAATATTCATTTTAATTGTGTTTTTTGATTAGCTGTTTTTAAGACTAGTTGTGGATTTAAATATAGTTTCTCTGGTGATGTTTTCCCATAACATATAATTACCCAGTAATATTTTTACTTTTTCTGTCTACTTAACATCTTTTAATACAAAAACGAGGTGGACCACCGGTGGAGCGCCTCGGCGTGCTTTTATTTTGAGTGAATCGAAAACCTCCTCCTAAAAAACTACTCTGGCATTTTTTTATTTTTGGACCTTATTAGGATGCAAGAATAGCCGTAACAGCTATAATATTTAGACATGCCACGATGAACTATTTGTGTGATCCCCCTTATGTTCATCTGAGTTAAACCAGATTAAATATGGCCTCCACAGTAGCCTTACATACCTCTAAGGTCAAGATTTTATATCTTAAAAAAACTACATTTGCTTCTGATGCTACCTTATCTCCAAAAGAGAAGTTACTGTTTAAGTGTCCAGGTAAGAAGATGATTAGCTGCTTTTATAATGTGCAGACCTGTGTTACACTGACAGCTCCAGGTGTTGTACAAATATGGCAAACTAAATTGGGTGTGTTTATTGAGGAGGAGAAGTGGGACGTCATTTGGAATCATGCAAACGAACATCTATTTGTTATCAAGCCAGGCTTTTACAGCTCAAAATCATTCACAGACTGCAAATTCCTCCTAGGCAGAGACATAAAATTAACCCTCAAACCTCTCCTAACTGTTTTGAATGCAAGTCAGTGCTGGGTATATTTATTCATTGTGTTTGGTCCTGCCCTAAAATTCAGATGTATTGGTCTAAAAAAATGTACATATTTGCTCAAATATGTACATTTTTATAGGTATGGTTTAAAAACAAATGAAAGAACAAAATTTTGTTGGGTCTCGTCTAATAAAATTTGAATACTCCAAAAGAAATGAATAAAAAGGGATATTTTCAATAGAAAGGTGAGGCATCTAAAAGGTACACTAATTTCAGTTCACACAATTCTTGGTTGAAGCTTCTTTTGCATGAATGAGGCATTTTGTTGGGTCTGGTGTCTCTCATCTTCCTCTTAAGAATCCTTGATTATTATAGTCATTTTTACATTAAATAGTGATCTGTAGTTCTTACATTTGTCGGGGAGATCATGTATTCCTGGTAAGTGTAGCCACAGTCACTCAGGGTTTTTATCAAATAGTCCCTAAAGAACAGAAGCACAGAGTTAAAACACATTCAATGAGCACACAGTTTTTAAGAATTGACTTTTGTTTCATTGGCTTTTTATTTCACTGTAACAGAAATAAAAAGCCAACTAAAAGAACTCATCTCTCATGTAGTGGCTCAGTTCCAGCAAAGGTCAAGTCTCAGTGTTTTTTCATTGAAATAGTCTCCAGTTCTTAACTGGTTACTTAGCTGGAGTTCATAACTCAGCCAGCACTCTTATAATTCTAGAGTTGAAAATAGGATTCAGTAGCTGGGATGCATTTCTATACTAAAGGCCTGAACTGCTGGTTTAAGAAGATATTCACAGATTCTACATAAACATACTGTGGTTTTATGATATAATTATTGCCCTTTGTCACCGATTCTGTTCATCATTTTTATGGACAGAATTTCTGTGCTGATGGTGTTGAGGGGATCCATTAGGATCGTGTCTCTACTCTTTGCAGATGATGTGGTCCCACTGAAGTCATCAGGTCGTGATCTACAGCTGTCGGTGGAGCAGTTTGCAGCCAAGTGTGAAGTAACCAGGATGAGGATCGGCGCCTCCAAATCCGAGGCTACCTGGCTTTAAGCCAGAAAAAACTGGAGTGCCATCACCAATGGACAGCTTCAGTATCTCAGAGTCTTATTCACAAATGAGGGAAACATGAAACAGGAGATTGATAGCTGGGTTGGTGCAGCGTCTGCAGTGAAGCAGGCGCTGTACCAATCTGTCATGGTGAAGAAAGGGAGAGAGCGAGAAGGAGAGAGAGAGAAGGAAAGACAGGGGGAGAGAGAGACAAAGACAGAATGAGGGAAAGAGAGAGATAGAAAGATTTTTTTTGATTTTTAAAAACTAATTTATTCACTCAGAAGTGCTCCATAAGAACATTCAACATAACTTCAAATTAACACATTCATAAATGAAAGTTCAGAATTATAATAAATAAAACACCTTCATAATCCCAAATATTCTGAAAAATATTCAGTTAATCCATTTTTAAATAATATTTATATTCCAGCATCACTCTTGCTGTAACCATACTCTTAAAAAGCTTTACACAATCAGTATTCTGTTCATTATTAATTTTACATTTTCTACTGATGAGCATCAGAACAGAGTGTGGGACAAACTTTGTGGGAGCACAAAAGGAGCTACAAGCTGCTGAATTTTTTTCTTGATTTCAAGAAAATAATTCAACAACCGTCCAATTTTTTTTCTTTCTTTTGTCATATAAAAAAAAAAATAAAAATAAAAGACTGTTCTGTGAAACTTTCTCCAAATGATTTATAAATATCTATTGGTAATGTAAATAAATCCATTATTCTGAAATGTTGTACAAAATAATGAAAAATAGTTTTTCTTAATGAACAAAAGGGACACTTATCTAAAACAACAGGATTAATAATGGAAACAAAAGCATTAACTGCAATAACACCGTGCAAAATTCTCCACTTTATAACAGTGGTTTATAAAGTTTACAATAATCCCAGGAATTTTACCTTATCTTTCCATTTTTAAAACGCCACACATCAGTTAAATCATAAGTTTCAATAATATGTTTCAATATTCTCCTTGAATGTATATGTGGCCCCAAATGATTCCTATCTAAATCATCGTACAATTAAAATCACCTCCTAAAATTAAGTAATCTGTTGACACACAATTTATTTGTGTATTTACTAAAAACACGTTCACTTGAATTCACAGCAGCAAATACATTCAGTAAAAATTACTTTTATATTTTCATACTTAATAATAGCCTTTCACAATCTTCTAGATACAACATCTTCAGTTTCAATAGAAACTGGAAGAAAATGTCTTGGGAAAAGAATAGCTGCTCCTGCACTTAGCAGGAGCTAAGTGCAGGAGCAGCGAAGTTTTATGACTCAGAACGAGATTTACATCCCATTCTTTCTTCCAACCAACCTCGTTATCAACACTGCTCTGAGTTTCTTGAGCAAAAGCTATATCAACACATTTAGATTTTAAAAGTTCAAAGTACACAGCCCATTTTTTCACATCCCTTGCACCATTAAGGTTTAAAGATGGGATTTTAAAACTACTCATAATCACACAAAAAAAGATCCATAGAAAAAATTAAATACAGCATCTTATCAGCTGTTTTTTAACTTTCAAGTAGCTCACTTAATTCGAGCTCTGATTTTTTTGCACCAGTTTTTGAAGTCCTTCAGTATCCCTTAACCCATCAGAAGTCCTTTGTCTCATCAGCCATTTAACTGAGTCAATAAACACTTTCCACTCTTTCCCCACTGGCAGCAACCGGAGCTCCTTCCCCAGCTGCACCCACTGTAGCTCTAGTCACACTATCTGCTGATGTCCCTGGTTCTGGATTTTTGTTAACTGACCAGTCTCTTTTTGAACCTTTTCTGGGAAATCATGAACTGAATGGCCCTCCTGGTTACATCACAAACAACTCATAGTTTCCGTTGTCGCAAAAATAATGTAATCAAAGCCATCAACGTTAAATTTCATCACTATGCTCAGTTCCTCAACATCATTTTTGAGAATCATAAAGACTTGTCTTCTAAATGAAACAATGTGTTTCAACTTTGCTGATTTGCAACCCGACGGGAGCATTTTCATAGCCAACACAATTTGACCGTGACGTGACAATTCCTTCAGCAACACATCATCGCTGATGAAAGGTGGTAAATTAGACAGGATGATCTTTTTTGCAGGGTTTAGTAAGGGAAAAACAGTAGTTTGTGTATTTCTCAAGGGAGAATAAGTGAGAGATGGAAGGAGAGAGAAAGGGATGGACGGATATTCTTCATCATTACCTGGCTGAGGAACTCTCAAAACCTTTGACATTCTCCAGCAGGATATATGTTGGCAGCTTGCAAAGCCTGAAATCATATTGGCAAAAGAAAATTGAAAGAATTCTGCTAATTGGACAACTCCTGCTTGCAACTTCCTGGATAGTCATGTGGGAACAGTGTTTGGAATGTACACATTATCTCTGTCTCTCTCTCTGAAACATTGTCTAGACTTCATTGCTTATCATTTTTATAGGTATGGTTTAGAAACAAATGACAAAACAACATTTTGTTGGATCTGTTCTCATACAATTTTTATATTCCAAAAGAAATTAATAAAAAGGGATATGTTCAACAGAAATGTGAGGCATCTAAAAGATTTCAGTTCACGCAATACTTGGTTGAAGCTTGCTTTGCATGAATGAGGCATTTTGTTGGGTCTAGTGTCTCTCATCTTCCTCTTAAGAATACTCCATATATTATCTAAAGGGTTAAAGGTCAGGTCAGTTTGATTGCCAATCAAACACAGGAACACTATGGTTTTTGGACCGGCTTTTGGTACCTTTGGAAGTGGGCAGGTACCGAATGGTTAAGAAAATCAGGTCCCTCAAATCCCTCTATGTGTAATACAGTTTCAGAAAGTGAAACTCATAAGAGTTTCACTTTCTGAAATGAGTGATAGGAATATTGAACGTTTAATAATATTAAAATATTTGGAGCCCTACTAATGTTTAGATATAGAGATATTAGCTGTAAATACAGAATGCAGCCTTTATAGCCTTTTAAGTACCTTCGATTTAATAAAAACGTTCTTTACATATTTGTTAAAACTATCACTATGTTGTGACAGTATGGTATGATACAGATAATCTGTGAAAGAAATAAGCACCTCCACCTTCTCCCAATGCTACTACTGCCATCTGCAGAATTGCACTGCTCCCAGTCAGAAACAACCAATCAGTCAGGAAAAAGGTCTTAGTTGGTGGCTAATCTTTCTAGCCTGGCCATTCATGGCAGGCTCTACTGTCACTAAAAATCTGTGGCGCAGCAGAGAGTAAGTGGCAGAGTGTGAGGAGCGCAGACCACAGGAAGGAGGCAGATGAATTTAAGTTTTCCACAGATTATCTGTCTCATGTTATACTTTGACATACTGCAGCTTTAAGTAAAAAAAATTCTACTAACTTTCTAAAATTAGTTTTTAATTCAGTCAGGCTGACTTACTAAATCCTGCATATTTGACATCCTCATACCTTGGAAGGAGTTCAAGGATGAAGAGGAAGCTCTTACATCTGGGGTCTGCAACGTCACCCTGAAGTCCTAACCTAGAAAGGAACAAAACAAAGTATAATACCAGTTAAGTTGGCAAAATGTCCTTCTTGTCTTCATCAGTACAAAATAAGTGTAAGGCAGAAATGTAAGTGTAACAGAATAAGGATCAGATTAAAGGCGCTTTTCCACTGGCAAGACTCACTAACCACTTGATGTGTGAGTTAGTTCTACTCCTTAGGGTGACCATATTGGAGCGGGAGCGGGGGCGGCGGCGGAAGGGGGGATCTTTTATTTTTTGTTGGGGGTGGGGGGACAACACGACACCGTTTTCTTTTGTTGGCGGGGGGGGGAAACGACCCGTTTTTCTTTTGTTGGCGTGGGGGGGGAACGACGACACTGTTAGGTTTTGTTGGCGGGGGGGTGGAGGGGATATACCGTATAATTTTTTTTAAATACGGGAAATAAGGACGTTTGGTCACCCTACATTACTGTCTTCGGACCATTATGGTCCCAAGACTCTTTCTGTGCCCGCGGAGAACCTCAAGGTTCTGATTCTGATGGACTGAAAACCAGATATTTCATTTTGTCTTATAGAAATTTATTGCTGACCCAAATAAAGACTCAGATCAGCTGATAATTTCTCTTTACATATATATTCTCACACTTAATTTTTTTAGATATGTAACCTTTTGGGAAATGAAGTCAAAAGGTGTAAACCAATTTCACGCTAAGCATATATTTAAAAAAAAAATTCCAAACAAAAAATAAAATGCACAACTACACCAGGCTAATATTATGTAGTTTAGCGTTTCATACAGAGGGGGCAAAAGTGCAGCTCTGTCAGAAATCTGCCCACAGCTTCATCATTCTTTATTGCTGTCCATCCAGCTCTGCTAATTCAATGTCATTCCTCTGCTAAAGGAATGACATTGACATGTGTTGCTGCTACTGCTCCTGATTAATCCCATAATTACACTCCTCCAGACTGAGCGGAGCAGCTCTCTGATACCAGACAGAATGTCCGTCAGTCCACAGCTGTGCTATGAGAAATGTTAGGAGTTTTCAGTGACGTAAATCATGGGCCAACCAACAAATGAGGTCAGATTTCAAATTTATTCATATCCCAAGTTGGGCGATTGATGTTGCAGCAAGTATAAAAACTAAAAGACAAAGTATCAAAGATTAAAAAAAATAAAAAACAACAAAACATACCAAAAGGACATGAAATACAAATCAACACATAATGGGAAGAATACATCAGTGTATTTCATTATTGACTGACAGTTGCTACAAACACTAAATCAGGTGCAAGTCCTCCTACCTGGTCCTGCATTAAAAATAGATATTTCTGTAGGAAAAAAGGAGAACCTGTTACTTTTTATACTAGGAAGTCTGAGCCTGATGCCAGAAGGCAGAAACTGGAACTCAGCATGTACAGGATGCTGGGAAAACTAAAGCCACTAAAGGCTTTAGCTTTCGTAATGATTTGTTTTTTACACAGTTCCGTAAGTGAGCATTGATCAACCCCTAAGATCTTATTGCTAGTGTGTATAACTCTGCTAAGGGCATTTTTTGATCTAATACTAAGATTTCCAAACCAACAGAGGAGGGAAAAAGTCAACACAGATTTAATATATGATGTATAAAATAGGATCATTATTGACTTATCAACTTGAAACTTTGCGAGCCTCCACAGACAAAATAATCTTTGCTGGCCCTTTTTTTGTAGGTTGTCTGAATGGCAGGTAAATTTTAACTTATTATCCAAAATAGTCCCAAGATATTTGTAGTTCTCTACTATCGCCACTGTCTGATCTTTAATTACTGTTTGATTTGTGTTATGGGGTTTCAGTCTAAAATCAATGCACATGTCCTTTGTTTTCTGTACATTTAATGAAAGAAAAGCTTTATCACACCAGTCAACAGATTCATTGACCACAGAGCCATGGGCATGTTCATCATCATGTAGAAGGCTAACTATCACTGAGTCATCTGCAAATTTTAATATTAACCTATTATCATGCTGGCTGCGACAGTCGTCCGCATACAAAATGTAAAGAAGAGGGAAATGGATACAGCCTTGAGGGGACCCAGTAGACAGGGACATCTCACCAGACATGCATCCATTCACTCTGACTTTCTACGTTCTGGATGTTAAAAAATCAACAATCCAGCCACTACATTAAAATCCAGATGAAAGTTATTAAGAGGTTTATCAATCAAAATATGGGTCTGGATTGTGCTAAAAGCCGATGAGAAGTCTACAAATAATAACTTAACATGATTTTTTTTTTACCTTCAAGATGTTTAAAAACACAGTTTAATAAAGTGGCAGTGGCATCCTCAACTCCCCGACTGGCCCTATAGGCAAACTGTAAAGGATCCAATAAATGTTCAGCCTTGGTAAGAAGATATCTCTTAATCAATTTTTCCAAAGATTTCATGACAAGGGAAGTCAGTGCAACAGGTCTAAAATCATTAAGAACTTTTGGGTGGCTCGTCTTAGCAACAGGAATCACTATGGACTGCTTCCAGCACCTTGGCACCCTCTGTTGGTTAAGTGACATCTGGAAGATGTAATAAAAAATAGGAGCCAACTGTTCCGCACAAGAGGAGAGCAGTCGACCACTGATATTGTTTGGTCCTGGGCTTTTTCTAACCTTACAGCGTTTAAAAGATTCAGCCACTGAAGTAACGTCGAAGGGGATATGACCACAGCAAAGAAGCTTGTTTTTCAGATTTAAAATCTCATTACTAAAGTCAGGAGAATCACACCTAAGATAAAACATATGAAACTCTTTAGTCAATTTGTTATCAGAATTAAAACCAGTAAGAACCACCTTTCTGTTGCACTTGATCTCTGATCCAACAATTGTTTTTAGCCCATTCCAAACTGAGCCCAGTCTGTTGTAGGTAAAGTCTTTCTCCAGCTTTTCCTTGTAATTAAATTTTGCTTTTTTTATTTCAGCTGTCAACCAAATTGCTTCTGTGCAGTACAAGGCTCGGTGCGGCTGGTACAACTCCTGAAGTAGGTACAGAAAACGGAGAAGAGTCACGCAGCACTGTGCTGGATCTGCTAATGGAGATTAATCAGGCTGGAGCAGACAGAGGCACAACTGTTGAGAGGTGCTCTGGTGGACGAGTGCCTCAAATCTACTGCCCCTTATTTTTTATTGGGTTTTTATGACTTTGTTTGCAAAAATATTAAAGAAAATATCATACCTGGTAAATGGCTGGCAAGGAGGGCTCATCATTATCATATCAAAAGATAATTTATTGAAGTCATCAAGTGGTATACCCTTAAAACAAACAAGCAAATTATTTCAATTGAGCTCAATCATAACATAATATGCACAATTTAAACCAAATATGTATTGACACCTCTCAACCTAAATATGTTTGGTCAGGTTAAAAAATCATATCAGACTGCATTGATATAAGCATACCCCATATATCAATCAAATTTGAATCACTCTTTGTCCAACCAACTGTGACATAAAGTGCTTGACAGAGGCAAGTCTTGACATAAAATCACGACAAACACACACAAAAATGGTTAAATTAAATAATAAGTTAGGCAAACTAAAGAAATAAGGTAGATAGGTAAAACAATCACTTACAGGGGAAGAGAACCTCAGCTACACCGGGTTTAGAATTTGATTGTTGCAGGTAAAAGTTACAATATTTTGACCACAGAAACATTTTATCATCTTGTTGTTGACATTAGTTAGTGCCAAAACAAAAAGGTAAGCATTCTACAGGGAAATGACAGAGCAGACTGTTCTTCTTAAGGAAGTTAAGATCCTTCAGGTTTTGAAGCAAGATGATGTAGATCACAGGTGTCAAACTCCAGTCCTCAAGACCCGGTGTCCTGCAACTTTTAGATGTGCCTCTGCTGCACCACACCTTAATAGAATAATTAGGTCATTAAGGCTCTGGAGAACTGATCTACACAAGGAGGAGGTAATTAAGCCATTTCATTCCAGCGTTTTGTACCTGTGGCACATCTACAACCTGCAGGACACCAGCCCTTGAGGACTGGAGTTTCACACCTGTGATGTAGATCTTCTATAAGTCTGCTGTAGAGAGCTTAATCTTTTCTGCCGTCATGTGTTGGGGCAGCAGTATCAGAGCCAGAGACATAAAAGGGTTCAACAACCTGATAAAGAAGGCTGGTTCTGTTCTGGGGACTGTGAGGATTAAGGATTTTACATAAAATCAAGAAAGGTATGGACAAAAAAGAGTGTCTTCAGTTAAAGGCTTCTTCAAATTCTCTGTTACTGTTACAGGAGCTTTTTCCTATTCACAACCACAACCATCTACAACAGAGTTCTCGAACTCTCCTCCATCCATCTTCTTACGCTTATCCAGGGCCGGGTCGCAGGGGGTAGCCGCCAAAGTAGGGAGGCTCAGACTTCCCTCTCCCCAGCCACTTGTTCCAGCTCTCCCGGGGGAATCCCAAGGCGTTCTCAGGCCAGCTGAGAAACATCGTCCCTCCAGCGTGTCCTGGGTCTTCCTCGAGGCCTCGTCCCGGTGGGAGGTGCCCAGAGCCACTCACCAGGTGGCGTTCAGGAGGCATTTTGACCAGAAGCCTGACCCACCTCAACCCTACTCTCAGCACAATGGTGAAATGAAGGTTGAGGCTGTTTGCTCTTTTTTGAAAGTACCTTATTTGCTCATCCAATGACATAAATCCACTGATCTATCAATGAATGCAGCCTGCTGCCTATTTGTATCACCCCTCAGGTGGATCCAAAAATATGTAAGGGAACTGCGCATGATCTGCAAATGGAAAAGAGTCAGGCCATGGAAGACTGGGGAAAAACAGAGTAAAGAAGTGTTTCTCAATTCAGGTCCTTGGCCCCCCTGTCCTGCATGTTTAGGTTGCAGTAAAGTTTGCTGATGTTGTGCTTATGCAACATTTTCAATATTAGGTTTAATCTTGAGTTTTGGTGAGATTTCTTTAATTACTAAAATCACTACACCAATTTTAAAAGAACTTGAAAACTGCTAGTGGTGGCATTTATTAGCTTTGAAGACTAAAGTAAAATTTTCTAATACAAATGAGAAACAAGGATGAACTGAAAGGGAAAACAAAACACAAACAAACAAAAAGTACTGAACCACTCCATTAAATCAAAAATGAGAAAATCACTGAAGAGACGTTACAGTGGACAAGCTACCTCAATGGTCTTGTTCCAGAGGGGGGTGTCTGGAAAATTGTGCCTGTAGATTTTATTGGCTGTGGTGTTGATGTCAACAGCAGCCACCACCTGAGCAGATATTCCACTTTCTGGTAAAGAAATAAAAACAAACAGAAGAAACACAGATCATGTAAATATCCAGATAGTTCTATTCTGTATCCATATAATTTAGTTTCAAATATCACTGCCCCCTCAACTAATTTAATAAGGTTGCACTTAAAAAACATAAAATTAGCAGTTGAATGAAATATGTATAACTGCAGCCGATGGCATAACAATACCTGCACTTTTTTGGAAATAAAAGACAAGTTTAAATTTTTCACAATTATCATCTTAATTACAGTTGTGGGAGTCAATTATTACATAACAAAATATTTAGAACAGTTTTGATTGCTTAGACAAGCACATTTTCTTTTGTGAAAAGAAATTATTTCAACCAATGGGCTGCAGAAAATCTGACTCAATGCTCAATGCTTTTATAACCAGAGCGCCCAGGACTGTTCTTTTTAGTAGTAATTCATTCATATTGTTTTAAAAAAATCACTGTTATTAATTGCAAATAATATTTATAGCAAGATATCGGTTGGGGGAATAAATAAATAAATAGAGAGAAATTTGTAATTGCACACATGGTGCCAAAATGTCCAAAAATGGCACATTTGGAATGTTTAGCTGGAATTTTAGCAACCAATACCTTTCTAAAATGTTTATGCTTAATTTTTTTGGAATGGAATTTGGTATAGCAAGTGGTCAGAACCTGTATTGTGAATTGCTAGAGGTTCTGGTTTTCCACTGCATGGCTTTAAGGAAAATCCACATTATGTAATGCATTTAATTAGAAATTTTTATTTTGTATTTTTTCACTGTGTGCCATAATGTATTTGTTCTTTCTCAGTGATACAAATGTTGATTTTTAGACCTTTAGAGTATTCTTTGGAATATTACTTTTATTTTGATACCTGAACCAGTCAAATAGTTCCTGAGATATATGGGATTCTTTTTGGGGAACTCTTTTTTCGAGAACTGTCCAAAAAATATACATAACCAGTCAACATGGGCTCTGTTCCCAAGAGCATTTATGGTGTTTCAGGTCTTAGTCAACATGATTTTAAATAACAAGACTTAACTCCAATATAACAAGTACTAAAGAACTGGAATAAAGCAATAAAAAAAACTGTATGAAAAAGGAAAAAAAAAAGCATTAGTTCTTTCTGCAAAAGTCCCCAGATTTATACTGCAGTCTTGCAGAGTTCCATTTCGTCAATTCTGGAATGGAACGGAACTTCTTCGTCCAGTTTTAGACTTCTTCCATATTCAGTAAAACCCAAAGGTTTTGTTTTTTCCTTTTTCTTCCCACAAATCTACAGTCAACTCCTTTATTTTGTTCAGATTCAAGATGAGAAGATTGTTCCACACCATGGCACAAAGTGGTGCACCAGCTGTCTTTACTTGGCTTCTTGTCCATCTCTGATACACCCAACAACTGCAAAGTCATCTGAGTATTTCTGGAGATGAAAGTCAGACTTGTGCTTGAAGTCTGAAGTGGAGAGTGAAAAGTCCTGTGGTGCCCCTGTGCTGCTGAGCACCTAGGCAGACACACAGTCCTTCAGTCCCACTGTTTGTGAGGTAGTCATAGTTCCAGGTGATTGTTGAGGCCTCCACCTGTCTTCTGGAGTTTCTGTCAGAGCAGATCAGGCTGAATTGTTAAATGCACTGGAGAAATCGAAGAACATGATTCTAATAAGTGTTGTCTTCTTTTATAGTATGATAATGGCCAAACTCCATGGGGTCCTGATATGTCCTTGTCTGCTTATTCAGTTGAGCCAAGTTGAGTCTCTCCAGGACTTTCATGATGTGGGATGTTAGGGCAACAGGTCTATAGTCACTGAGTTTTCTAACTAATGGTCCCAGAAAAAGGCAGGATACCTTCCACCAAAGTCAAACATTCTCGTGGGTTGAAGACAAATTTGTAGAAGCAGAAAAGTTCATGACTGACGTGGAGACAAAACATCTGAGATGTGAGAGAAAAGCTGTGGGTAAAGGGAGGTTGGGTTATAGGAAGCAGAAGATAGAGGTATTTTCACAGCAGAATGTTTTTCAGGAACATAGGTTGATGTCTGAGAACATCCCCTTTTAATTTCCACTAAAGATATCAATGTCAAATACCTCAAAAGCGGGTACTCTGAAAACAACCCAGTGAGAATGGTAGGAGTGTTTGGACTGTCCCTAACCTAAAGGTGGAGCTTTGAGGTGGAGGAAGGATCCTTAACATGTTAGGGGTTTTACTTGACCCGAGCAAACAGATACCCAGACAAGGACTGAGGAAGGTAAATTTACCAACATATACATATGTTGTGGCTTTTTTTTTAATCTGTTTTGTGCAGAAGATTTTTGTTGTTCACATTTTACAGTCTGACAATTTCATGAAGCACAAGGGAGCTAGAGGAGTTTCAACAGCAGTTTGTGAAATGTTATGAACAGGGAAAGTGTCTCCCAGTTTGTAACTGTAAGACACTACATTACTGTAATGCTACAGTAAAGATTCATGTAACACTGTGCTGCATCTTGGTAGCAAAATGCCTTTAGCAAATACACACCATTCATTGTTACTGATTTACTGTCTGTACTGCAGTGATACAGTGCTACGCTGGGACTATTTGTTTTGCACAAATGGACACGGACAGATTTTCTAGACTTACAGAAATTTAACTTCAGCACCTTAGCAGACTCTACTCTGAAGAGGAGACATGGGGAAAAACGACCCCGCACATATCAAATGCACTGTACAGCTTCCTACAGAGAGAACGCCCGTCCCTCTTTACCCACGTGTTACGTGGGAGAAAGCAGACAGGGAAATGAAAACAGGCTCTGCCTTTTATCCCATCTGCTGTCTTTTTACGGGTGATTGAACAGACTATTTTGAATCCCAGCTCAGCCATGTTTGATGAACATATCAAATAATTTGCATTTACCCTTTAACGCATAGTGCATGCCACCGATTCCACTGTAAAGCTCGAGGACCCGCAGACTTTCCATGACTTTTTAGCGATGGGTCTTCTTCTGTTGACGTATTGTGCCGGTTAGCAACCAGAATAAAGGCGCATTACCGCCATCTACTGGACACGAGTTTCGGTTAGTTTATGGATAGAACAGATTCATTTCCGTATATCTATGTTCTTTAAAGATTAATAAAATAAAAAAAAAACGAATCAAGGAAATCTGTAATAGATTCGATTTAACGTACTTTGCACAAATTTCATACCAACAAAGAATCTGCTTAGATGTGGGAGTGGAGAGAAACAAAGTTGTAGACAAAAAAAAACAGTCATTGCAATCTAAAAAACAGAACTTCAGATTCCATTGAATAAGGATGAATGTGAATGTTAATAATAATATTCCCAATATTGGGCAGAGGAAGAGCCCTGCGACAGACTGGTGACCTGTCCAGGGTGACCCTGCCTCTCGCCTGGAACGTAGCTGGAGATAGACACCAGCACCTCCTGACCCCACTAGGGACAAGGGTGTAAAGAAAATGGATGGATGGATGGATGGATGGATGGATGGATGGATGGATGGATGGATGGATGGATGGATGGATGGATGGATGGA
>CAEGAG010254169.1:0-49492 GCA_903067065.1 Brachyrhaphis terrabensis
CCGCTCCCTTCTTCCCTCATTCGTGAACAAGATCCCGAGATACTTGAACTCCTCCACTTGAGGCAGGACATCCCCCCCGACCCGGAGAAGGCACTCATCTTAAAGACTTCTTCAGTTCTAAACATGGTTGGAAGTAACAGAACAATCAGACTAATAGGACCATTGAGGTCACTAATGGGGCAATTAAGACCCATGAATCCCTGTCCAAAACTTTATTCAACTAAACGTTCGGGTCATTGTTGCTCAACAAATGTTGCCTTATACCTTTAAGCACAATTGCCTAGCCAAATCAGTCGGACATTTAGAAAAACCTAAAGAGAACATAACTCAGGCAACAGGTAGCTACAATAAACCACGACACAATGGGAGAAGATTACAAATGGAAGGTTTTCTGTAAAAACAGTGATGAGTTTTCACCTTAGTTCTTTGTCTGCATGTTGATCGTGGTCTGAAAGGATAGTTTTACATTGTTTGACATTTTCCAAATGTTCGTGAAATGTTCCACAAGCTGTGGGTTCCTACCTAAGCTGGACTCCGACCCACACACACCTTGGCAGCGCTGAACAACAGCGCATTCTCTTTCACTGATGACCATGAAGTGAACACATGAGAGGTGTAACAGAAACGCTGCAGATGATGAATTGCTGAATGACATTTCCTAAGAGCTTTATAAGCTTTTTAACTCATTCTCGGGTTTCCTTCGCCACATGCCTCATGAAACCCAAGCCAAGAGTTTCCATCAAACAATGACGGAGCGTAGGAAACACACATTCTTCAAACTAGTTATTGAAGTTTGCACAATGGTGACAGACTGCACTGTGGTATAAAAATGTAAAGCCTTAACCCATAAAGACTGAATTTTAGAGGGGAACATCAATCATTAGTTACCTGGTGAAACATTTTGTATTGAGCCAATCAGGTCAATAAAAAAAACAAATCCAGGTTGTTTTTATATTTTGGAGGGTAAAATCTGGTAGTTAGCAAAAGCAAATTCAAATGTCAAAACGCCTACAATAAAGGGTTCATTTAAAAACGATTGGTCCAATATGCAGAGTAGTGATGGCCATTCACTAGTTGATTCACATAAGTATTGTGATTCTCATTGATTATGATTTACAATCTATTTAAAATGTCTCAAAAACCTATTAAAAAAAATCCCCAAAAAAACTAAAACAGATCCGTTTTCTGTCAGCCTCCATTTTACAACTGCATGGGACGTTCTGGCATCACCACAGAGACAGTACTAGAACATATCCATGGGCAGAAAGCACCAAAACAAGGAGAAAACTACAAATATGTATCTGTCTTTGTTGATGGCTAACATTTGGACTCATTTTGGTTTTTATCAAATGCGCGGGAAGACAAAGCTTGACATGACTTTAATTGTGTGCAAGATTCACAAAATAAAGATTGAGTGTTTGGGAACACCGCAAATATGCCAAGCCAAGCTACAGCGAAGCCAAGGTATGCCATACCCTCCAGTACAGAACTCTGTGTGGTATTTTGTGTGATTTGCCAGAAGTGTGTGCCCTAGTTTTATGCAGAAATGGACCCAGACTGCAATGTAAGGATCTTACAGACCATGGTAAATAAGATAAGAAAACAGAAAAACCAGTGTTTTTCTCTCAGTACAACAACAAAAAGAAGAGCGCCAAGTGAGTTGGTTCCTCTACCTCCACCCACTATGCCTGAGGTTAATGCCAAGTACACCAACAGTTACCTGGAAACATGCTCTCTTCAGACTTGTTTGGCTTATTTCAAACTTATCAGATTTGTTAGACAAGTGGCATGTAGTTCAAGATCTGCTGGGTTCTGAACTGAAAACATCAGGTGCCATTAGTCAGGAGCCCTATTACAGGTTTCATTGGCTACCAACCTGGACGCGCAAATTAACAGGTCAGTAAACTTAGAGTAGATCGATGAGCAATTAGAGTACAAAAAAATCTTAGCACATGATGTATGATCGCAGTTTCTGTCGATATACATGTTTTTTGATGACAAATGGTCAAACTATTTATGAACATTTTTCTAACAGTCCATTAATGGATTGTTTTGTAAAGTGCCTTGAGGCAACATTCATTGTGAATCGGCGCTATATAAATAAACTGCATTTAAATTGCTCGCCAAACAGGAAAAGCAGCAAGGCAGAGTCTGAAAGTATGAATACGAGTAAAATCAGACAAACAAGTGCATTAAAAACACAAAACCGCTATTGGTAAATGTTTGATTGCCATGTAAAGATGGCTAAAAGGTGAAACTTAAGAAGCTGTTATTCTTTTCTCTCTAAATACAAGTCAAAAAAAGTTGAGGAAAAGCAAATCACATTTTTTCTTTGTGACTGCACTTTCTCTTAAATATTTTATAATTTGTTATGTTACAAATTTAGCAACATGTTTGTTTTGAGTCACTGTAACCCTGTACTGAAACAAAACTGGATCCACCCTACTTCCTTCTCCTACTATTCTCCAACAATGCATTATTTGCATTCATTGCTAACATCAACTTTGAGCACTTATTGTTTTTCTTCCCCATCGAAAGTACTTCTGATCAAGCGCTGCATTGTTTAGCTGTATCTTTTTTAAGTATGGAGCTTTCGATGAAACTGGCTGCTATGAACTTTCTGTAATCTGTTTGTTTCTCTCACCTTTTTATTTTATTTTATTTTTTTTTCCGTATAGCGCTTTTTTGCAGTCATTTTTGACCACCCAAAGCGCTTTACACACATTTATACACCGATACGCAGATCGGTAGGCAATTTGGGGTTAAGCGCCTTGCCCAGAGGCACATCGACATGTGACAGGAGGAAGCTGGAATCCAACCTACCTTCAGAAAGCCTGCAGGACTACTGTTTAAAACAAAACATATTTTTGCTTAGAAGGAGAAAATAAAAAGTAAAGGGTGGTTTTTAAAGTTAAGATGGTAATTTTTCTTTTTGGGGGGAGTTACAGCAAAAAAATCTTTTCCAGGGCATCTCGTTAAGTAAAAGACAAGCTACTTCTGGCTTCTGGGGCAACCAGGTTCATTTCATTCCAGCGCCGAGTCCAGCCTAACTCATACTGACAGATCTTCCACCTTTATAGACTATGACTTCACCACAGGATAAATAATAAAAGGGTCAGATGGAGACAGACAACAGTGCAGAAGAACACTAATGGCCTTTGGATACTGGGGGTTTGGCTCTCTATTTTTTATTAATTAGGCAGTTTTTTATTTATTATCTCTCCATTTGAGAGTCATGAACTTAGCCAAGGACTTTTGAAAGAATGTCTAGATGAAAGTGGAGCCGTTACTCCAATAATCTGTCAGAACAATCAATGAAGTGGATCTGAAATGTGGAGAACAGAAAAGGCTGGAATAATCTGGTTGCATAAATGCGAATGCCCTGAAAATAAAACCACCTGATTCATTTTCACTATTTGATCTTATTGTGAATACGCCAACATCAATTATAGTAAATGTGATTAACCTGAAACAAAGTTCACCTGGCCTTGCATAACCTGACATATGCTAATCTGCATCTGTTAACCGTTAGTTTAGAGGTCTGCAAAAGCATCCACAGTATCATGAACACACCATAGTTTCACCAAAGACAATCATCTATGGGACAACAAAGACATTATGAAACTGGAACAATAAATCGCATTTGGAAACATCAACTGCTTATCAACAAGTAATGTGAAACATGCACAGACGTCAGATTGAGGTGGAGGGTAGTCATCTGACTCCCAAATATGGGGCTGGTGTTTAAAACAGACCTTTGTGTATCCAGGATGGGAGACCCGGCACAGTCCAAATATCAGTTTAGCTGAAAACCGACTCTCCAGGCTCCTGATCAAACGTCACTATGACGTTAGGAATAAGCCTGGCAGTTCAGCCTTGTAATCTAATACATGCTGATCCTAACAAGCATGGATGTTTGTTCTTTGTAGAGAAAATGTTGAGGAATTTAAACTAGAGTTAATTATTACTTGCAGCTGTTTGATGCGCCTAAGACCTTTCAGAACAGCTCTGTTGTTAAGCATGCTTTTAACATGCTTGCTTCCACTAGGTTAACTTCCAAATACCAGGTACAGTCATGAGTAGTATTACAACCAGGTGATTGAGAGATTTTTGTATCAGGAAGGAATTTATGTCCTAGAAGGCTCCAGACCGCCGGTGTGTGGTTTCTGTGCTCTAAACGAAGGCTTTTAGAGGCTTAGTGAAGCTATGGTATCGTTCTGGAAAGAGACCGGTTCTGAGACCTAGAAATGAAGGGTTTTGGTGTGACAACATGAGCTAAAAGACCAGTCAGACAGGAAGAAGTCACTTCTTTAAGAATGTTTTCACACATGATAGTGTGATAAACTTGGTTCGAATGGGGGACAAAACTGAAACATTTGTTCCATGTCCAGCTGCTGTGGTTCTCTTTCTCTCTGCTCTGAGTCAAATCAACCAAACACTTTGCTCAATCTGTTCCCCTCCTCACCTTTAGGGGCACTGCACCACCTCTGAAGAAGACACTGAGCGCAACTTCCTTCTTCACCAAACTAAAATGGAGAGGCGTCAGATTTTAGTGGTTGGAGGATTTCTCTTTTGTCTTTGACTAGAGACCACGAGCCATTTCTCCTGCTAGCGCTATAGACACATACATTTGTTTTGGTTGTATTTACCCAGAATTCCTTGCTCTGTAGTCTGTTTCCTGCTTTTGGAGCGGCCTCCGAACTGCTTGGCATTCACATATGCAGTCGAACCGAACCAAATTTCACTTCAACTGAACCAAGACCAAGGTTTGTAGGCAGACCAGAGTTAGCTTTTCTTGTTAGCATCCGAGTTTGATTACACATTCACTCCAAACAAACTGGACTTTCTAGGCTAAGAGATCGCAGTTCAGTTAAAGCAGACTAAACAGGGCTGGTGGGAATGCACCCTACAAGCAACAAGAACACATACAGTGGACTCAGACGTTGCGGAGCCTAACCTCCTGATCAACGCAGGGAAAACCAAGCAGGTGGTGGTGGATTTCCAGTGACCATCCAGAGAACTGACTTTGAGACAGTTGGCTCCAATTACCAGGGTATCCATCTGAAGAATAAACTGGACTGAACTCTCAGTACTTCACAGGAACAATCAGAGTAGACTCTACTTGCAGGGGCACACCTGAAGACCTCCTTTGACTCTGTGCGCTGTGGCAACCACCATCTTTAGGTGTCTGTTGGAACAGCAGCTTCTTCACTTCTCAGAGGAAGCGATTGTAAAAGCTTTTTAGGAAGGCCAGCTTGTGCAAGGATGACCTTTGACCCAGTGTAGGTGGTGGGAGACAAAAGGACTCTGGATAAAATAACATCACTGATGGACAATAATTCCCAGCCCATGTATGAAGTTGCAGACCTCATTGACTGGCAGTTTGCTGCATCCTGGCTGCACAAAGGAGCTTTATCACACATCCTTCCTCCCAGCATATGTTACGACTCCAGAACCAACAAAATAAGTAAGTCTTTACATCCCTGCTATTTGCTCAATTTTTTCACTTCTTGTACATAGTACATTTTTAATGCACATTTGTTTTATACTGTATAATTATTTTAAGTTTTATTTAACGTAAATTATCCCTTGCAGTGCTGTTTTTATATTTCTTTACTTCATGTAAATCTGCATACTTTCATCTTCCTTTATCTTACTGCTGGTACACCTGAATTTCCTTACTGTGTGACAAAAAAAGAATATTTCTGTTGTATTTTAACAGTTATAAATGTACATATTAAACATTTAGGATGAATGTTTTTCATTCATAAACATGCTGATTATTATATCCTTTCATCCCAGCTTTGACAACCTTTCCAGTGGCTCTGATGAAGTTCTGTGTGCAATCCGGGCGTCTTGTGATATATTTTCTAGCCTGGAGTTGAATTTCATGGTCTGCTGAGTTAAAAGCAGCGTGAGAGCCCCCGGGAGGCTGTCAGACAAGTGTTAGAGCTCCTCATTTTATCACTGACTGACCTGAGACAACCCCTACACTGACAAAATTACTCTGAACAGCCAAAAAACGGGAGCCGTTTTCTTCGCGCACCACGCCGTCTCTCTTACGCGCTCATTGTCGTCTCTTTTGTCTTGGTTTTGTGCCAGCTCCTCTTATAAAACATGCTCTGGCCTCGGGCCAGGCTCTCCCAAAACGTGTCCCCGGATGACCTTTTTACCCAGCACAGCTCCTGCTCATCCCAGACCAGCAGGAGTTCCCACCGGCTGGGGCCGTGTCCTCAGCACCCCCCTCCTTATGCCCTTAAATGGACTCACGGTGGAGGATTCACACGCACGGGGGTCCGCAGCAGACTGGCTGCACCCGGGCCAGAAATCAGGTTATACAGCATGCACATGACCTTATACAGCCAAACTTCATCTAGTACAATAAAACAGAACAAAAGAGGCCCTTAATTGTCCCTCTTTATGGAAATTTATTTTATTGCAGAAACAAGTTGTAAACAAAAGCAGCTCGCATCACAAAGAAAATGTTTTTACATTTCATTTTGAAAGGTTTATATAATACAAACACTGATTGTTTGAGGTTTGTATATTGATAATAAAAATTACAACGCAAGCAGTAATTTAACTAACCAAGCCTTGGTTGTTCAAACTAAGCAGGGTTGGATTATTGGTTCACCCAGCAGGAGCAGGATGATGATCTAAAGATTGGAATAAATAGACAGATAATTACAGGTAAAGTCACCAAAGACAGAGTTCAAATTCATAAACCATCTCTAGAGTCACCCTAACTCAGAAACACAATATTAATCTTTTTTTTAAAATAGGGACAACCATAGCTTTCTTCACAACAAGCAGCAGTGGTTTTCTCTGTTCAATTGTTCAATAAACAAACCATTAACGCCAGCATGGATGAGATCTAGAGAAACTCATCCATGCATTTATCTTTAGTCGCATTGATTATTGTAACAGCGTCTTCACATGTTTGTCCAACAAATCAATCAAACAGCTGCAGCTGATCCAGATGCTGCTGCTCGTGTTCTCACTAAAACCAGGAAGATAGAGCACATCACACCAGTTTTAAAGTTCCTCCACTGGCTCCCTGTAGCTCAAAGAATAGACTTTAAAATACTGTTGTTAGTTTATAAATTACTGAATGGCTCAGAACCACAATACATTAAATATCTGCTGCTGTTGTATCAACCTTCCAGACCTCTCAGGTTCTGGTTCTGGTTCTGCTCTGCATCCCCAGAACCAGAACCAAACGAGAAGAAGCAGCTTTCAGCATCTATGCACCACAAATTTGGAACAAACTTCCAGAAAACTGTAAAACAGCTGAAACACTGAATTCCTTTACATCTCGACTGAAAACCTGTTTAGAGTTTATTTGAAACGTAATCAATTACAAATTTAATGATGGAACTTGACTTAATGTCATGTTTAGATTTACTTTGTGTTTTTGTGTTTGTTATGATGTAAAGCTCTTTAAAATGCCTTGCTGCTGAAATGTGCTATACAAATAAAATTTGATTGATTGATTTGATTGATAGAACAGAACAGAAATATTGTCTCTCCAGTTCAGTCTGTATCGTATCCCATTACTTACTAATTTTAGGTACCAATTTGTACTTCATAGTACAATGGATGCCACTTATTCACGGTTCAATATCTGCATATTTTTTGTAGAAAATATCAAAAGTATTCTCAAGAAAATGCAGCTTGGGATGCAGAAATAACTTGACAACAATGCTAAGTGACAAGCTATCGGCGGGTGTTTGCAAAGTAGCCAATCCTTGGAGCCGATTTCCCAGGAGCGGAGGTAAGAAATACAGTGTTTGTTAGCTCCTGCCGTAGTGTTAAGATGGTTTCCACTGTGCGCATTAATGCATATTAAGGTATATTTGGTGTTTGAATTATTAAAATAGACAAAGGTTTCAAGTATTCACAGATGGCTCTGGTTCCTAACCCCTGTGAATAGTATGGATCCACAGTGGAGAAGTCCAGTGATCAGATTGGGTCACATTTCTGTTCATTCCATCATCTGGACATGGAGTGATGATGGATTATTTCCTAGGACGTCCACATAGGGACCGGGCTAAATCCAGGACAATGCTCAGAGAAAACCTGTTAGGGTGCAGAAGACCCAAAGAAGACTAAGGTGGAGGTTCACCCTGTCATACTTCCCAGAATTATTATCGTTTGGTACTTGCACACAACTTTGTGTTGGTCTGTCACATACAATCCCAATAAAATGCAAAGTTTGTGACTGGAACATGAAACCGAGTCAACCTAACATGAGAAAAGCTTAAATTTAGACTTTCCAGCATCTGTTGATGTGGAATAACTGGAAAATGCTTCCATGAATGAACCACATCTAGACTTTCCATTACTTCTCAGTGGATTTTTCCACCTCCAGAGGAGCAATCAGGGAATCATGACAGAAACAAGAGAACAGGAAGAAAAGTCTCAGAAGGTCATTCCAATCATTAAATATTGAGTTGTTGTATGGCCTCTACCTGTAATAAATGAATAAATTACCAGGAAAAACTCTGCTCTTTGCAGAAACAGATCATTTAGTAAAGGAAATAATGTGATGAAGGTGGCGGACTTCTGTCTGCAAGTTTCACGTGTAAGACCTGAACCCTGATTTCCATCCATCACAACTGAGTTTGTACAAGAAAACAGCAATATTTGTTTGGCAAATGACTCAGCTCGTATTTACATCTGATCCCAGCACTGTTGTAGCGTAATGGAATACCGGGACAAATTGGCAGCACCCAACATTGTTCTGCTTCTCTGCAAAACCACGCCAGAAAGAAAATCCAATCAGTCATTGCCACGGAGCGAGCCAAGAACCTGTCTAAGATGGAACAACAGCCTTTCTCTGGGAGTGTGAGGCCTTGTCTCACTGTTTACATGCTTTGTCTCCAGCAGGCTCAGTCAACTTTTCAGCACGCCCCATATGTCCGCGCCTGCAGACCAAACATTTTGCTTTGCCAGTGAAGAAATGTAGATTTTTCTTTGGGTTTTGTTATGCACTGATATATTTCCACCAAAATGTTGTGTTAGTTTGATTTTATGATTTGAGTCTGCTAGAAAACAGAATAATTACACAGCACATTAATGTGTCGCTTTGGCGCTGATGATGCATCTGAAATCTGGCTGCTGATGGTTCCTCCCGAAGGAAAGTGTGAATGTACCATAGCTGATCTGCACCATTCCTCACGCTCATCGTTCTGTTATTTGCAATGCAAGGTACATTACCAGCAAGCAAGAGTGACTCAAATGATTTTTCCAGATCAACACGAGACGCATTTAGCAGAATGTGATGACCACAGCAATACGAGTGTCTATTTAAAAAGACCTGAAAATACCATTCAGATACTTTCTCATCCATTTCACGGACAAGACAGAAGTGGTCAAGCTGAGAATCACAGAACATAAACCATCTTTTTCCTCCCTCTGTTGGTCCACGTGGAGGCTAATTTAAGGCACACTGTAAACCACAGGTGTCGTCACCTGCAGAGCAGAACCTGGCTATTATTTTAAACTCCTCACTTGTGGCTGAGATGAGTTATTTCCAGAATAAAAATAAAGATGGTTAGAGAATAAAAACTCATGACACATCAAGAGGAGGAGAGAAAACTCAAATACTTCACTAAAGTAGTCACAACAGAGTTTACAATAACGAAAAACACAAACTTTTTGAATTGTCTAAATTAGAAATAGAAGAAATACAAATAGTTTGTATTTGTGAAGATGTGTTAAATGAAAAAAAAAAAAAACTTATTTCAATGGCCATCTCTGTTTAAGTCACATCAATCTCACCAACTTGACCTCCTGACGTTTCCACCATGTTGGTCAGTAATGGGCAGTGGTGGGCACACTTCCACTAATCCTCTAATGTCTAAATACTTTTAAACCTTTTGTGTTTTTTCTGCATTTTAGCACTCTTAGTTTTCCTTTAATTCATTTTCCCAGACAAATTCTAAAGTGCTAATGTACATGTGTGTTTTGTAAACTTTCAGTTGAAAAACGTTTGACATCTGTGTTTGAGTTTTGGTTAAGACCCATGTTCACGCTCTTATTTTGAAGTGGGTGAAGTCTGTTTACACAGCAGTTCTCTTTCCTCTCCTCACATTCTCTTTTTTTATCCCCCCCAAGAAACTTTGAGTAAATGAAAAGTATACAACAAACGAACAAATGAGGTACACACAAGAATATACTTACATGAACAAAAATCAAGGGTATTAATTAAATAAATACCTGCAAACATTAACGTATGAATTGTTAATGTTAGAACAGCAAACTGCTGATGACCTCTGTGCTTTTCGACAGCAGCCCTATCGTGGTTAATTAGGCAAAATCAGCAACAGAGTTAGTAAAACTCAGCAGCTATGAAACCATAGCTGCTGAATGAAAGGTGTCATCGCCTTTGAGCTGGGCGTGACAAAAGAGAGACCCCTACTGGACTGGAGGGGATCGTCACAAAGGTCTGTTCCAAAGAATCACTTGTTGAAGCGCACATTGCAAAGGAGGGTGTTAAAACTGAGAGATTGTGATTGCTGATGGAAAGTTCAAACCACTGCGGTGATTCCGGTCAGAACTCCAAAAAAAACGCAGGGTACCACTCTAAGAGGTTCAACTTGCACTTGCTGTTTATTTTTTAGCTTGTAACTGTGTGTGTGTTTTTTTCTAGAAAGACAAACAACAAATACAGCGTCAGTGTCCGAATAATTCCCAACAAAAGACTGAACTATTATCACACGTGCTAAACAACTACAATATTAATAATTACAAACATCTCATTTCTAGATAAATACACTGCGCGAGAGAAGAAAACCACGTTGTGTAGCTCTTAAGTGCACATGTGCACGAAGCATGCTATCAATTAAGGGCAAACTGAAATACTCTGTTGAACAAACAATGTCACCAACTTCTGACATTACTTACTTGTATTTCACGCACACACATCGAAAGGAGGCAACAACAAACTGCAAACAGCAAGACGAAAGTATACAAAATGCGAACGGTAAAACTGCAGCTCTTTTTTCTCTCTCCCCGTCGTCTGAACGCTGCTCTGTGCTCTAGGCTCCGCCCCTTAAAGGGCTCAGCATAGCAGACTGCCAGGCAGCCTTTTTCACAGGTGTGTAATGACCAATTTGACCCTAAGGAAAGGTCATATATGTTGAAACACAGGATGCGTCACTGACATATGAGAGTATGTCATCATACTCATCATACCAAGCCACCAAGCGCCTTAGCTTCCACCAAGTGTAATGCTTTAACGTAAGCAAATCTAAGGTGAGGACCACAGGGTATCGGTTATGGTAAAGTTATTTCTCCCCTTCGTTGTTCAAGCTGACATCACGACGATGCAGACTATGCTGATGGCATCCTGCTTTACTGTCCATGAGGCCAGATGCTTCTGATCATCTTGTTTCAGAAACTTTTTACTCTTGAACAAAACAGAGGTGTCCCTGAGCCACTCGGGTTTCAGGGCTCTGCCACTGCCAGACTACAACCACAGGCTGGCTACAATTCTAAAACAGCACAGAAAATCAACATCATTGTTCAAAGCAACTCCAGTCTGCTGATTGCCCCAGTTGAAGCTCTACCAGAGAAATTGAGGCCAATAGATGACAATCAAGCAGAATTGTGTAGGGAGGCAGTCACCAGGTTAGTTGGACTAGGAACATCTAAAAAGTTGCTGGACATCGGCTCTCTAGGACTAGATTTCAGAACCATCAAGGAAAGCTCCAGCTCCTCTGTAAATGAGAGGAGTCATCTGAAGTGTTTCGTCTCATCAGGATGCTTTCTTGCGTAATGTCTGTTCAGGGTAGACTGTAGATTTCTTTCTAGATTCGACTGTGACCAGGCCAACCAACAGCCTACATCACCAGCACTCAGACTAAGCTTAAAACAGCTTTGTGTTGAACAAGTGAGAGTTGGAAAGTAAACCCACTCAGTGTAAACAGAAAGGCCATGCTACAGTTATTAGCTATTCAGCTTCATCTCTATGGAGACTCGGGGTGGGGATGGAAGCTTCTTTATCGAAACCTGGCAAGTCCTGATCAGAAACCTGCGGGAGCTCCCACAATGACCTCAGGCATCTCTGAGGCATGAGGTCATCAGGCGATGGAAACACGTCCCATCGGTTTGCACAGACGATACTGGGCGGGAATCCTGGGGCGGCGGTGTCCTTCCTTTGTTGCACAGACATGCAAAATTGACCCCAGCTGTGGTAGCTACACGTTATACTGAATAAGCTTCAGACATGTGCAGTTGAGTTAATTTCCACTGTAGTGAGAACTAAAGGCAGGTCTTAGAGAAACAATGGTACAGCTGAGTAAAGCTGGGACCGCCTCCCATTACTGGTGTGTCTGTTACTTTACAAGCAGGCATGACAAAGTGCCTTCAGAGAGAAAAACAAACATGTTTCAGCACAAAGGGGACAGCAATACAAGGCCAGTCAGATTATGAGTCAAAAGTTTACTTAGAGAACATGCGGGAGTGATTGATGAGATGCTGTCACTTGTGGGGCCCCCCGAGAACACGGCCCCTCAAAGCACAAACCGTCCCTCAAACTTCACTGCATAGGAATCTTGGAGTGAATCCCCTTCAGGGGTTATTCCACGCTGGCCCACGTGTTGAAAGAAAATATGAAGCATTTACACAACGAACTAGGTTCAGCGTTCATGGTTGTTCACTTCCAATTATTTTATATTGATTTGGGTGCTATTTTGTATTCTGTTCATGATGTGATTAAATTTGCAAACGCTCAACATGTCAACTTGAGTTTAGAGGATTTCAGAGAAAAAAATAAAGTTTTCTTTGTTCTGGAGAAAGTCCTTTGTATTTTGTATTGAGTTTTACTATAAAACACAAGATCTGATGTAGATCTTTAAATCAACTCAACTATCACTATTTTACTTCATTTACTGGTAGAAAGTGCTGCTGTTGATGTAAAATTAGCAGCATTATTTGCTGTTATGTCCAACATAATGTTCATTTATAATCAAAACCAAACTGTCCAGAATTCTTCCAATTTGGATTCAACATCTCTCAAATGAAAAACATATTTATGCTCTTACAGAATATTTCTGTTAATGCAGATCAAACCATTTTTAATGTTAGACAAAGAGTAACTACAAAAAGCACATTTCAAATTATTTCATTTGGGGAAAATGTAATGTTCTGTAAACTTTTCTATGGACAAAAGTAACTATTTGCACATCCTGTTACTACCCATCTGCAACAGAACAATGATCCAAAGAACACCAGCAAGCCCAACTCTGAACATCTCAAAAAGAAAAAGTAAGCATTTTAAGGTGGCCTAATCAAAGTCAAGATTGAATCCAATTGAGATGCTGTTGCATGTCCTTCAAGAAGCCGTTCATGCGAGAAAATCATGAACGTGTCTAAATTAAATCACTTCAACAAAGCAGAGTGGGACTAAATTCCTCCACAGACTTAAATTGGGAGATGAAACAACTGGGTGCTGACCGAGAGTGAAGGTCCTGCTCCACAGACCTCACATTCTAGCTGGGCAGAAACCTGTAGCTGCGAGATGAAACTTGAGCTCCTTGGTCACACTATCTGGATTTCTATTACAAATTATTCCAAAACTTTGTCGATATTCTGCTAATGTCTAAAACACAAATTTTCAGTAGCAATTAAAATCACTTCAGTACGTTTGCTCACATGATAAGTCGCTACAAAAACATGTCGTGTCATGTTCCTCCAAGGGCTTCCTGTTGTCTTATTTGTAGTTTGCGTCGGTTGTTGATCATGTGACTCGTGATGCAAAAAATGTTTTTCCATTGCAGCTTTGCAAAATAAACCAATTTCGATATGGTCGAAAAAACTCCTAATCCTAGAGCCAAAACTTTATGAAGAAATTATGGGGGGGTGTTTTAATTTGTGTTTACATTAAGCTGATTTATGCCTGAAATGTTAAACTATGCAATTACATGGTCAAAGGTGATGCAGTTCCTGACTAGAAGTTTCTCTGGAAAAGTCAATCTGAGGCTGTCAAACTGAAAAGCCCTGGCCAAAGGTCAAGCCAGGTCATGTATTGTTGGACAAAGTTGCTTTTCTTGGTTCTAAATGAGAATATGTTCCCCCATTACTTTCTTTTACAGTATCAATTTCTATGCAACACCTGAAATGAGCAAAAGCTAAATATGTTCAGTTGGGGATGTTGGCTTTGTCATGACCATGATGCTGCATAAAAAAAATATATATTCCAGAATAATGGTTTCTTTCAGCTGCATCCTGACAGTAGATAAATGTCACCCTGCAGCACTTAAACTATTGTAAATCTGAATGATATTCCCACATTGCGTTCTCCTCAGGGGGGACAGGAGAAGCATTGCAGCCTGTCAGCTTTCCTGACAGTTGAAGAGATAAATGTTGACCGTTCTTTGGCAGCAGCTTGCCTGGAAATAAATGTTTACCAGCTCTGGTTACAAATCCCCAGGCATTCCCTCGGGTCCTGTTACGTTCCCAGTGTCAGAAGAATGCTAATATGCTCATACGGGGCTTCATGGGACACGCGGGGAATCCAGCCTGAGCATGAGCAGGGTCCACCGTGAGGAATGTTTTCCTAGGTGTCGTTTTCTCATTCCTTCCAAAGTCTCTGAGCGCAGGAGTTTAGTGGAGCTCAGGCAGAAATAGAGTTGGGACCAGTGCTGCACAACTTTATGCCCCCCATTCTCCAACCTGCATCAGGCTAAAGCTTTCACTTTATTTAAAATAAATCTACTTCCTCTGTCTGAGGGTCAGTGGCGCATCATGCACCGCTCATGGGGCACCAAGTGACCAGGGGAGCACAAAAAAAAATTCTAACTCCTGAAAAATCATAAATTGAGGTTTGAAACAATGGCCAACTGGTAATTTTAAAGCTTTTTCTGCTTTGGCACAGATTTGTCTTAGCCAGGACAGACCTAAACAGATCCTCTTCCAAAGAGGCAGGAAATGATTGTTTAATAAAAAACAAAGATTAACTTACAAGCCAGAGCTGCAGTTAACACTGAAGGAAACCAAAGACCAACAGGGAACAAGCGGGCAATGAGAGCAACAGGTGGACCAGGAGGTTTACAACCTGAGATGGTGATAACTGGAACAATGGGCAGGTGAGGCAAAATAACTGATGCACAGAAGCTGCTGAGAAGCAGACAACTAAGATAGAACAGCTGAGGGAAATTACAAAAACACAAATACAGGAAAACACTGAGATAAAGGAGGCTATAACTAATCAGAGCATCGGCAAAAACAAGATGGACAAAAAATATTAGATGAAAATGCGACTGAAGAAGGTGTTTGATGAAAAAGGGGAGTAAAAAGAACAGTGCACAGAAGAAGACAGATTATCAAAATTAAAGAACTAAGGACTAATGGCCAATTCTGCAAGAACAAAGAAAATATTCTCTCTGCCAGGCTGCAAGAACAAAGTTCTCTCTGGCCAGGACATTTCATACTTGACAAGAACTCAAGTGAGGTTTTGGGAAGCCCTCATCCTTTCTATAGATGTCAGACAAGTAAAAGTTCTGCTGAGATGAAGGGTGAAGACCACGCTGCTAGAACTACATATCCAGGGCTTCAGCTACAGACAGAACAAACATCTGTTCTTGCTGAGTATGCATTGGCATTAAGACTCAGAAGAAAACTTAAATACACCACCAAAGACTTAAAATACAGAGACATAACCTCCAAAGGAAAATGGCACACAGACGCTGAATCTATTCCAATGTTGGCCTTCCAATGACTGAGCTAGTTTGCGCAGTCACCCAAAGTGGGTTTTCAACATAAAGTTAGAAACCCACCCTATTCTGGTTGAGAAATATGGCCTCAAATTTAGTCAACAGTTGATTACATTTCAGAAAATGTGTTTAAAGTACTTAGAAACGCAGTAACACTATTGTCTTAGAAAATTGTCGACCGCTCTGGTTAGTATTTCTCAACAGAAAAGAAAAAGTAGGCGCCACTTATTGTCCTTAAGTAACGTAGTTAAATTATTTTTTTTTCTTCAGGCTATAAAGTTTAATTTTGAGGTTACTTAGTGTAATTTAAAGTCAATGCTTAGGAGTTTCCAGTTTTCAACCACATTTTAAAAAAAGGAACCCATGAGCATCGTGAATTTAGTAATTTAGTGACAGTGGTAGTTTTTAAACTGCTACCACTTTCTTAAACAGCAATATCTTTAAGGCATTGATTTCACTTATTTTAGGATCTCCTATCTTATCAATGCACATCTCATCTCTACCCAGTAGTGAAGCTACACAAAAATTAAAACATCACATAAAGCAATTAACTGAACATTACCTCTAAAGCCTCAAGAAAGACCAAGAACATGTTGAATATCAATATTTTAAATTAAAATTTTTGCTGTACTGTGAAAGAACTAACAGTACTGCCAAACTACAAGATTTTAAAACCCAATCTGCAAAATCAGCTTTTTAACCACATCCAGCACAGTGATGTCACTACCACCATAAAAAAACATGTGTACCCACTGTTTGCACAGAATCTTGGTAAAGCTGATAATATCAAACAAAGTAAGCATGTGGGTGGTAAAAACAAGTTAAGCATTTGTTTCTCAGGAGTTTGCAGACCAAACCACAGTGATAATTGTACTTTATGGTGCATTTGCCCACCCTGTATCACTTGGCTTCATGCTCCGATTTAGATATGTTACATCATGTTTGGATGGGATTTCTTCCCACCTTTCTTTTAGGCAAGTCATTGCTAGCTGTTGGTATACTAAATACCAACACAGGTGGCTGGAAAAGACATTAAATCTTCCTTTTTAGAATGTTTTTATATAAAAATCTAGTTGTAAATTCATCAAGAGAACATGAATGTACTCAGAAGATTAACAACATATTCTAAACAAGCCTTCAGAATCATGACTAAGTTTCTATGAAATGCAGGGTGAGTAGCAGCTAGGCTTTATCCTGAGCACTCCCCAAAATCAAACATGGCATGTTGGAGACATGGACTCAGCTAACAGTGTGTTCCTAACAGTCATAAATAAATTTGTTAAAAGATCCCTCAGTCAAAACATTTACAGACAGATAAGTTCTTCTCAAAATCAGTAACAGCAGAATTCCAAACATTTGGTAACAGCAGCCCCTTCAAATTAAGGTTTTTCTGAAACTGGTTCCCAGAAGATGGAGCAGAAACCTGAAAAAATTTCTTTCCAAGTTAAGTTCAGATTGTACGCACTGAAAGTAAAGACCATATTCCCTGGTGGATTTTCTATTCATGTAGGCCACATATGTCAAAGTCAAGGCCCGCGGGCCGGATTCTCTATGGCCCCCTGGATGATATTTAATTACTATTAGAACCGGCCCGCTGGCCACAGCGGCCCACTGGCGCTTTGCACGCTCCAACACTACATTTCCCACAATGCAACGGTAGCCCGCAAAGTCACTGCAGCGCGCTACCGTTCATTCATTCATTGTTCATCAACTTTCAGGCCCCTCCCCCCTCCTCAAAAATGGCTAAACGTAAGATGGACGATGAGAACAGGTGGGAGGCAGACAGTGACCACTTTTTTTCAGTAACGAGTAATCTAAAGCGTTTCTGTTTCAAATCAGGCAGTCAGACTACAGTTACTTATCGAAACCACTTTGCGTCACTATCATCTTTTGTTATTTTATTTTCTCTACGCGTCTTGGGGAGAAACTGCAGTTTCTATGCGACACTGTCAGCAGGAGATGCGCATTTTGTTGCTGAAAATAAACTATTTTGAGTTTCAGTCGCCAATTCCGTTTATTGCGGCTTTGGGCTTGTTTTTTCTTTCTAAAGTCACTTGCTAATTTAATGAGTCGCGGTCTGGAAATAATCAGACATAAACCCCAGAATTTGTCTGATATGCAGTTAGTTTTAGTCCATCATTTCCCGGATGATCCGTCCCACTGTGTCTTTGTTAATATCAAGTTAATATTTTACCTCTGAATGACGTCGAGCTTCGCTTTGCGCTCCAGAAAACTGCAAACATCGAGACTAATATGAACAGCGCAATAAACATGAAAACAGCCACGAATGAACGAGTCAGTAAAGTTGTGCAACTAAACGTAATTATAATTATTAATATTAAGATAAGTGTCACAAATCTGTGCAGCGGGACATCTGAGTTGTGGAGCCGCAGGAGATCTGTGTGCTGCTCTGATACCAAACACAGGGCCGTAACGCAGAACCTGGAGGCCCGGGGGGGTAGGGGGGGGTCTAAAATCCTATTGAGTTTTTCAGACACAAAAACATGCACAAATTACTAAAGTTTTTTTGTACTGTTGTAACCATTAAACAATGTCCTGTTCAGTTCAACCATATAACTGGAGACACATTGTTGATGTTACTGTTATAAAATAACATACAATTAAGTTTTGGCAAAGATCAATGTCATTTTCACAGGTGGCAGAGTGTTGTTGTCAGAAATTACTGAAAGTAACTAATACAATTACTTTTAATGTAACTTAGTTACTTTCCAAATCAAGTAATCAGTAATCTAAATAAGCTACTTTTTCAAGAAGTAATCAGTAATCTGATTAAAGTTACTTTTTCAAAGTAACTATGCCATCACTGGAGGCAGAGTACATGTTCACAGAGGTAAAAGGCAAACCTGTGTGTCTTCTGTGTGGAGAAAGTTTGGCTGCAATGAAAGAATATAATCTAAGGTGGCACTATCAAACTTCTCAGAAACACACAGACAAGAATATGGACATCATAGAGCAGCACAATAATGTATTTTCAGTTTATAATTCATGCACTTTAATTTATGTATTTATCTTGATATTAAGAAACATATTTTGTTTTTCAAAACAATCAAATTTTTTGCTGTTTGCCTGTTGAAAATGTTTTCCCTTGAGGTTACTGACAGAGTCATAACAAAATATTGCTTTATTCATTTAATTATTAAATAATATAGCTACACTATGTTAGGTCTTGGTTCAATAGACTACATGCAATCATTTCAATATATTTTAATAAACGTTGAACCAGTCCGGCCCTCGGCTTGTAGCAAATTTGTTTTTTTGGCCCTCGGTGTATTTGACTTTAACATCCCTGATGTAGGCCAACAAATACGAAGACAGAAGTTTTAGTGTGCCCTTATAAATGAAATATGCCAATGATTGAGTCTACAAATAATTCAAATTATTAATAAACATCAGAAACAACAAAATTGTGTTTCTCTTCCCTTAAAGACAGAATTAGATGAACCTTTCAGATGTTGCTCTTGGGATTATCTGGTCAGCAGCATCAATCCACCAGCCATATTCAGTTTCCATGGTAACCAACCTGTGTAAGATAGGATAAGATAATCCTTTATTGGTCCCACAGGTGGAAAATAACCTGTACTGGCCGACAGGTCATTGTGAGCTAATGTATTACTAAAGTTCTGACACTACCATTAGCTCCCCACATTTTGAAAACACATCATTAGCTAGCTATCTTGGTAGCTAATGCTACTAACAGCTACCATTGTATTTAATGCTCGTCCTGCCTCTCTATCAGATATCAGTAGTTACTTCTAGTGCTAATGCTACTGTTAGGTGCCGTTGTTGCTAACATGACGCCATTATATGTCACTACTCTCCATTACTGCTTTGTGCATCACTGCCTGCCATAGTTGCCAAAGTTACCATTTACTACGACTAACTACTACATTTTGCTAAAGCTAATATGAAGCTCCTAAACATAGCTACTGCGGACAGTGGTTAACGAACCAGCACCAGTTCAGCCCGGTTCAGCCTCATAGTCACGCTTCACGCTGCTTTTATATCATTTTATTATTAATTCTATTAATTTCCCGGTTACTCGAAGAATCAAACTATATCAAATGTTTTCTCCATTTAGTCAGTCAGAGTTAAAGCGTGCGAGTGCGCAGAGATCTGAAAAACTCGTCCCTTAAAGCCCGAGCAACCAAAACTAGACAGAAATTGAAGCACTACTAAAGCCACATTAGCACCATTGAATTAAATCTCCCGTTTGTTGCGTATCTCTGCGCAATGCAGCGAATTTAACTCATAATGCAGGGCCGGTCCAAGGCTGTATGAGGCTTGGAGCAGAATCTGACCTAGGGGCCCCTCTTGCTGCTAAAAACATCAGCACCTCTAACATCTTCTGTGTTAGATTTAATCTGGGAGAGGGGGAGTAGGTTAATTGTTCAACCTAAAAACCATCTGACAAATGGTTCTTCATTTGACAGATTTTTCTGTAACCTCTTAATACCTGGCAGTTTTTTGTGTTTCATATTTGTTTGTTTCTTCCTTAGTAGAACCCACAGTTTTATGCTTTTATTTGGGTACTTCATTAAATTCCTCTACAAAAATGTGTTGCCTGCCTCCCGAATGTGCTTAGGAACCCAACAATTGCTCTTTTGAATCATAAACAGATATTATGAGGGAACAATCTTTCCACATAAAGTCCAAGTAAATAAAACAAAGAAAGGTGAACGTGAATAATGTCAAGATTCGTGGTGCATCTGCTTTTTACAAGTCCAATCCTAAAATGCTTGAATGAATTAGCTTTAACGCAGCAGTCTCAGATCCCTGCTTTATGTTAATGCTGGATTATTGGAGAGCTACTTTTCTTACGGCTTTAGAAACAACTATTGTTTGATCTCGTATTAAAAAGAAGCTGAAGAAACTTCCCAAGGTAATGAATGTGGTAAGAAATTGTTTTTTGGACTATTTGATTTTATGTTGGCTCAGTGAGGTTAAAGGCTTATTAGACCTAGACCCCTGGTTTCAGTGGCTGAGGGTCGAGTTTGTGGTTGTATAAAGTTGGGGTTAAATTTGACGATGGGGGATCAGGAAGCAAGAAAATCTTAATTAGCGCCAACTAATCACACTAAAGCTTAGTGTGATCTACCTAAAAGCTACCACCTCTTTATGAAGTTTATGACCTTCCTTCCAAATTGAATTTCCTCCTTACCCACCCACTTACCTCCCTTCCTTCCTTCCCTCACAATCACACTTGTTTGCTTCCCAATCCTTAATCTCTAAAATATCAAGTTGGTGCGGCTCCTCCCAGCCTCCTGTCCCTCCTGCATGTCGTTTCTCCTGCCTGATGAGATCATGTTCGAACCAGTTCTGCTCAGGACTTTAACTGACACAAGCCCAAACAGAGGGGAGCCAAAGTGCTGTTAGCACATGAGATGGAGCTGGTTGGGAGCGTGTTTCCGCAGAGCGCCCCGGGCTTTGCGCCGCGTAGGTGTGCCTCTGTGCTGCACTCACGAGACTGGATCATTAGCGCTCCATTTTAATGATGATAATGAGGCTGGAGATGCAATAGCTCTTTCACTAAATACTCAGTTGGTCATGTGAAAGGAATCCAAAACAGAACGTAAAGGCCCTAATTAAAAATTACACTACATGGATATGCACAATTACATGTATACACTTTATATAACAACTTTGTAATTGTTGCCTTGAAAGTATTCACTGCAGTACTTTAAAACAGCCTTTAAATAAACAGGATGCTCTTTGGTACGTTGAAGAATCACTTTGTCACTTGGATAATTTCACAAACCACCTATATGTAAATTTGATAAAATTAAGGAAAATTCTATAATTCCCATTTGTGCTTTGAGTCTTCCCAAGTCAACTGATGGTTTTTAAAAGCCAGGTAGACCTATTTTACCTTCTTGGTCAATTCTACCTAAATTTACAGTCATGTCAAAAGAAGAGGATGCAATTGAACTTCAGCAAACTTTTCCAGGAGCCAGCACAGCGTTCCACTGTGTTTATTCTCCCCTTTCTCCACATCTAGCAAAAACCTCAGGAAGGAATCTACTCGCTTTATCTAAAAGTGTTTCTCAATTATTTTCCATCATGCCCCTCCTTGGGATCATAATTTTCACGTATTGTGGAATACTGAGGGTCTTGTAAGGTTATAGTTGGTATTGGTTTAACAAATGAGTAAATACTAAGTTTTAGCACATCAGAAGCAAATATTCAGCCCCAGAACTTTGAAACAATTGTTTAAACTTTTTATTTCAAAGAAAGAGCCAGATTTACTGAGCGGATCACATCACGTCACTCTATCAAAGCTTTTTAATTTAACGACTATTGCGTCTTTATTCTGCCGATATTTAAACTATTCTGCTAATACGACTTGGTTCTCGTAGTATTATGATTGGATTCTTGTATTTGAAAATACTAATTTCTTAGCCTGGCCATAACTCTGTCATACTTGCTTTACTGACCTCTGCTGCCGTTTCTCTTTTCACTGTCAGACTTCTCCATCTCTCCTCTATGACGATAGCTATATTTCAAAACATCCGCGCTTGTATCCTTTGAGCCATTTTTCCCCCTGTGCTCCATTTACAGCAGGGCTGAGTAGCTACTTCTGCTGGCTGGAACAGGTAGTCTGTTGATTACTTTGAACACTGCTGCCACCTAGTGACCGGAGGCCTGTTTATCAGTTAAGCATGAATAAAGACAGTCCTGCTTCTCGCAGCCACTCCCACACACACACACACACACCCCGACACTTTGCCCCCCCTGGGGGGGACGTGCCCCACTGCGCTAAGAGAAAGACAGAGTTAAACACAGGACTCAAGGCTATAGAAAGAGAATGTGGAGCTATTTGCAGTAGTGATTCCCATTAAGAAATAGAAAGGCGAGGTGTAGCTTCAATGAAGAGAGAAAATAAAACCTAACTCCAATATCCTGGTCAGCCAATCAGCCTGATTTTAATGAACTCTACAACACAACAGATTCCTGCTATGAACTCCTCAGTATGTCCTCTGGCAACTTTAGCAAATTTGCACTGACATACAAAAAGCGTTTCTCTTCATTTATGTGGGTCATTTCAAACATTTCCAAGAGTGTCAAATTGTTAGTACCTAAATGCCTGAATAAATAAAAGATATGCATTCAAAGGTTGAGTTGAACTGGCTGTTGCTTACATTTTGTCAAGGCTGGTTCTTTCAAGACTAAGACCAGAACTTTGACATTCAGGGTTTTTTGAACACCACAAAATGCAAAGATTTACTTAAACAAAACTATTTCCTAAATGACTTACTGTCATAATAAACTCAGATTTATCAAATGCAGCCAAACATTGATACACAACCTCTAAAATGAATTGATCAGTTTACATTGCACAATAGCTTTAAGATTTAAAAAAGAAAGAAGAAAAAAAAAAGAGAAATAAAGATTTGTCACTTCTGGCATAGACTGGTTCTTCCAACACCAGGGTTCGGGTGGGATCAGGACTCACCCCGAACATTGCATCCCTGAAATATTCCTCATGAATTGGTAAAAAAAAAATATATATATATATATATATATATATATATATATGTTATATATATATATACCACCGAGCAAATTATTTACTAACACTAAACATGATCCTCTTCCAACTACCAAAGAAGATTGTCTTATTGGCCAAAGGTGGGGGTTGAAAACTATGTAGTGTGTACTATTGGTCCCATGTATCTATGACTTGTAGTTTTGGAGACTGTGTGGTTTGGAGACTGTCCCTTAACACGAGGAGCAGATATTTGGACTCTTTGATAAATCTTGGCACATAAATGCCAGAATAAAGACATCTCCATAAGATGTCTTTATTCTTGTGGAGAATAAAAACATCTTTATGTCTTTAAGATGTCTTTATTCTACAAGAATAAAGACATGCAGAATGTCTTTATTCTTGTGGAGAATAAAGACATCTTATACAAAGACATCTTTTTGTAAAGATGCCTTCTGATAGAAGGTAATGACCTTCTATCATTCTCAACGTGTTACTGATTTTATTTTGGTTTCCTGCTGAAAATGAAGACAGAAGGTCAGGTGGATTACTGGATGAGCAGAAATGTGACACTGGGAATGTTGCATTGCCGTTCCTGAGGTTTAAAACTCAGACGGATCAAAACATTGTGTTGTCTGACACTCTTATTAAGCTTGAGGCTTCGCCATGTGGCCCCTGCTTGTTCTGGTTGAATTTCTGGAACTGATGCTTGAGTTTGGAAGATGCAGACACTGAAGAAGCATGCTCCTGCCTGTCTGGATAAGAACAGATACGTGTCAGCAGTGCAACATCATTTCACTTCAGGCCATCTCCACTCTTCTATCAGAGACAAATTAATAGGTTTTGGAAGTACTCTGAAGAATTACTGCATGGGTGTCGTGTCTTCGACTCATCCCTGATGTGGTGCCTGGCGGAGGTTTGAGACAGTGCATGTCGCGTCGTTGTGAAAGTCTCCATGTTGGCGGGTGGTCCAGAAGAGATTTGGCCCATTTCTCTCTCCTCACATCAACTTTTAGAGACTTCAGAAGGAATTAAATTAGCTTCCATATAACTTGTTCTTTGCCTCAGATCTTATCATCTGAGCAATGCCAAATATTTGGTTTACAGGAAGACATGCAGAAAATACAACATTGTGACTTTTTAAGTGCTTATGCAGAAGGCAACTAGATTTCTCTTCCTTCTGTAAGTTGTTTCCCTCTCATCCAAAAGGTTTATTCAGTTCTGAACATGACTAGAAGCAACAGTCTTAGAGGTTTTAGTCAGAACAATCCCACCAATAGTAAAATTAATAAACCACACTCCCTAATACACACATCCATACGGATACAGATCGATAGGTAAAGTGAAGACGCTTTACCTGGACCAGGGGCACATCAAAATGTGGATGGGGGGAGCTAGAACCTACCCACAACCTTCTGACTGCAAGACGTATACACAGCGAACCACAATCGCCTAATGATGCAACTAGGACACTGGCCCTACTTTCCGTTCAGCACAATCATTTGGGTTGTAGTTGCATGACAATCCAAACATATTCATAATGATGCCATGCAGCGTTTATTATTACACATATCTCAAGGTGTGAATTGCTGAAGAACTGTGGAGATGAGTCAAAGTTCCCGAGAAGGCTTTAGAAAGACAAAATCCTGTTCACTGTTTTATGTTGAACATAGCTGGCCTTTCATACTCCATTCTCAAATCACCTGTGTTCCCTTGTAAAATGTGGTCATTTCTGTCTTCTGTTGAGAGTTCTAGCACCTTAATGTATAAATGAACTGCTGTTTTTCTTGGCCCAAGAAGTTTGCTCTCCCGTATTGTGCAATCTGTTTGTGCTGCAAGAACAGCGCAAACGAATATATAATAGTTGATGTACAACTTAAGATTCCTCAATACATGGGACTGCATAAACAACACAGGTGAGTTTGTGTTTGAGTTTTTTATCCTTGGGATCCGCCAGTATTGGAGTTGTTTGGTTCAAAATGCACCCAAAACTTTGAAATTGCTCATGGTCTTTAACCAAAGACATAAGAGAAATCCTTCAACCAATAAAATCCAAAACCACTCCATTTTTGTTTACATTTTGTGAAGAAAGGCAGATAAGCTCAGTGTCTTTTTCAGAAGTTTTTGTGTTGTTTCCTTCAGTGGTTCTTGGTGCAACGCCACCACAAAGAGGGGGTGGGGAAAACAAGTTGCTCAAAGGATTTGGTTGGTTTGAAAGTGCAGCGTGAAAGAACCGCAGCAGATGAAAATGGAACAAATGTTGCAATTTTGGTCAGCAATTAAACCGAGTCTACAGGACTATCAGGTGGGTAAACACCCTCTGTTTCTTAGTAGCTGGGTTCAAAGTTTCAAGGGTCATAGCACATAGACGTATCCAGGACGTTTGCCACATCTGTCACATTCCTTGTTTCAAGGCACTACTTGACCACAGACTAGATCAGAAGCATTTTTCCTGGGCTAAGGAGAAAAAGTACTGGTCTGTTGCTCAGTGGTGTTATTAACACCTAACCAGCTGCTTCGATGCTGTAATTCATGCAAAAGGAGCCCAGACAAGTACTAGGAGCAGATACTGTGGAAGAACCTCTCAGCAGGCACCACATTTCTGCATTAAAAATCTTGATTGTTTTTTAGATTTGAATAATTGAGGTGTATTGGGATAAATCTCACTTCGTCCAGATTTTTCAGAGATGTCTGATGAGAAAAACAAAACAGGGAAACTGTACCGACTCTAAAATCTGTAATCTGACTTTAGGACTGGCCCGTGCGACGAGGGAGCTAAAAAAAAAAAAAAAAAAAAGAGAATCCTAGGTTTAGCTTTGACATTGTGAAGGTTTGAGTCGTTTGTCAGGTTGGCCCTTAAGCGAAGACAGACACTCAGCACATAACTCCATGTCAGCAGTGGAAGTGTTTGTTTTGGATACTGTCCGTATTTAATAGATGTGTCCAGCAGTCAGACTTTCTTCACAGTGACGCATATGACTTGTGTCTGGCTGCAGCCCAATAGGTTTTGTTTTTGAAATTTCGTCAGTAAGAAGAGATGTGCTGACAGAAGCAACGCTGGTGTGTCCTTACACCAGCTGGAACTTAACTCCCCTAATAAAACCTGCCTATGTTTACAGGTGTACCCTCCAGACAATGGGAATATAAAGGCATCACTGGTATGCATACTGGAGCTGCTGGCAGAATGGATGGACTGCGTCGTAACTCAGACTATAGGGTGGAAACCATGCAGGAATCTGAAGTCCGTAAACTGGCAGAGAAGGATGGCGGTGGTATACGGTTTAAGGGCAGCGCCCAGAGGAATCCAACAGTGACGGTCAGGAGAAGAATGCTGAGGTCGGTGCCAGGGAGCCTCAGTGGCGGCAAGTTTCCACACCGCAAGTCTGTGCAGGGATATCCGTGTGGATCAGGGTGACCTTGGCATGACCCGCTTACTGATCATACATTGAACATTCAGTGGTATAATTAAGTCAGAAGTTCTGGTTTTTGCTTCTTCTGCTGAAAAGTTTCTATTTTCAGCTTGTTTGGACCTAACTGACTGGGAACATCCATCTTTCTTCACACCCCGTGTTGATTAATAGTCATGATGGAGGTATTGAATCCTTCCCATTGTTCCAGCTGACAGCTCTCTAGTTGGAGCAATGTTTGCTGTCAGTCAGCAGCTGCAGCAGCTCAGTAAGGTCGGGGACCTCTCTTTAAACTGCACACTTGTTTGCAGAATCACACTAATGCAGTCATTTGTTTCAAGAATGAAAATCTGAGGGAGATTTCACTCTTCTTTATTGAACATTGGCTGATTTTGTTATTTTTCCTCCACTTACTCTGGACCAGCATTTCCAGAGTATGTTGAAAATCCAGTCTTATTTCCATCACTGTATCAGAGAACAAGCAGATCCCAGTAACAACAACATTAGCTTGCTTCCACCAAAAAGAACTTTCATTCTTGAATCACTTCAGTTTGGGTGCCTTCAAACGTTGGTGCTTTGTTGAGAGGAGATGCCTGTTTCCACCAGTTTGGGGAACGAGGGACAGAGGGCGTTACACACAATGTGGTAGGAGAGCGTAGCAGCAAAACGGCGGAGCCGGTTGAGCTCTAAATGGAAGTGTTTATTTGCATATATTAATGTATTTCTAATAATGTACAAAAATTTTGGAAATTTTTTCTATACGTTTAATCTATTCAATGGTTGATTACCAAAAGAAGTCAGTTGCAGCCCCAAAACAAGTAATGAAATTAATTTATGTACTATACATAGATTATACTGGACCGAAAGAGAGTTCAGAAAGCTTCGGAGGTTTATTTCCATGACACATAGATCTTCCGTTCATCTCCACCTTTCCTCCCAGGACTTACTCTTCAGCTTATTCCTCAATGATCTCCTCGTCTTGTTTGGTTTATGGATGAGGAGTTTGTTTCCACACTGGCTCACAGTTGTCCAACAGAGTCTCGTTCATGACCTCCTGCCTGGTTCTCCGCAGCTGCAGTCGTAAGAGTGATGCTTTGGAAGACAAAGACTTCAAGTTGGAGCGGATGTCCGACTTTCCTGATGGGCAGATAAACTCGTCATCCAATTTTTCCAGAAATTTTAAGGTCATTCTCACCTACTGGTGGAGTTTGCAACAATCATGATGTTTATGAGGATTCAACATGTGGCTGGAATACAAAAGAACTTGTACCAAAGCTCCAGGTTTTTGTCTCACTGTGGTGTCATCTGGTATCCAGCAGGCAGATTATATTACTAAACCTGCAGAAAAAAAGGTGTAATTACAAGATAATTATATGTATCATATCCTGACCATCCCAGCGTGATGAAAGTTGAACCAGAGTGCAAACAGTTACGCAAGCTTTTTGCCTCTTTTTACAACATTAATCATCTAATTGGAATAATGGTAACTTAAAAATGACAAAATGTTTTCATGTGCTAGTGGTGCAGAACCAAAGCAGGACAGTCGTCCTTCCATCCCTGAGAACGCCCTTGGACTCACACTGACGCCCTCCTTTTGGGACTTGGTTACCTCAGTGAAAGAGGTTAAAGTAACAGAAACTCAGTAATAAAAACATCCCACAGAGTCATTTTCAGCTCCTGTTCTATGGCTGAATCACCTGGAGATTTCCCTTTGTGATTTCAGCCGTTTCCAGCACAAAGACACTTATGCAACACGCCCATGTTCACATAATGTTCTTCTGCTAGATTGGGGTATCATTGCTGTGTAGTCTTCAATTACTACATTCCCACAATGGACATAGAAATGAGTTTAGGGGAATATTTTTGCTTTCTTGCAAAAATATTCATTCTTGAATGAATATCAAGTCAAGTACTTCATATCGGACTTGACTACGATATCAAGCATTCAAGTGTTCATGTGCTCATGTTTTCCAGGCCTTTATTTGACTGGCATGGCGAGTAGGTCCTCTATCCACAAAAGGTGCTACTTTGGCTAGCTTTGGAATCCAGAGGTAGCATAGAGATAGCAGAAGAAATCGTCAAAATGTATGTTATTAATACGGAAAATGATGAAGCCACAATAGGAATCCCAACTCAGACATCAATGGGCAACACAATAGCACCAAGGAGGACATATTTATGGCAAAGTTTTCATCTTGTATGTGATTTTATATATGAGGAATATAATTGAAGGAAGAGAAATTACTTTAACACTTGACAGACCGACACCCTCAGCAGGGATTTTAAAGCTCTGTTGATCCCTGTCTGCCTGTAGCTCAGAGTGGTGGAGGACCAATTGGACCTCTAATTCAAAAACATTATAATATTTTTTTGCAGCTTTCAGAAAGACAGGCCTGAAAAAGACATTTCTGGCTAAGTAAGATATGCAATGGAAAGAAGTTGCATTATATACACGCAATCCGTCATTCATTTGGATCAGACACTGAGAAAAGACGAGTCAGTGGTGCAGAAAATGTATCTTGGGAGTAAAAAATTCTGATTTGTTTCATATTCTCTTTTTCACATACCCGACCCACTTTTCCTTCGCTGAAGAAACGTTTTTAAGTCCAAGCTCTCCCCATTAGATTATGTTTTTGTTCACAAAATCTGGTTTCTGCAGCGAAACTAAAACAAAATGGAGTCTGGTGGTCTCTGAAGAGATGTATCCCCTCCATGCATGGTAACTGCCCCGGTGCAGTGCCATTTGGCTAAGACAGGCATGAAAACTGGGCCTTTTAGAACCAATATGACTATTCTGGCACAGAGAAGCGATCCGACATGTCTGACAAAATACAGCCTATTTCTGATTCACTTATTTAACTATTCAGACAAATTTAGTTATACATATATTTTACTTTTCCAGTATTTCTGACTACAAGATTTCTGTAACAGTGTGTAAATAGTAAATTATGGCACAAATACTTATCACACTTTGGCTCCTGTAATGTTACATCATGAGATTGGTGGCCTCTTTTTGTAGAGGCATCTTTTTCCAACATAAATGAACAGTGCGGAGAAGTCACGTTTTGAAGTTCCATAATCTTGACATTTGGAATATTGAGTTAAGATTTAGGAGATAGAAAGCTAGCTGCTGTAAGCCAGCAGAACTGTTTAGTCGTGTTTATGAAAAAAGAAGAAGAGAATCCGATCGAAATCCCACAGCGCAACAGACAGGACTCCAAACAGAGCTTGAAGTTGGCTACATGCCATGTGGCGTTCTTATTTCACTCGGCTGCAGAACAGGGATGACTGTTAAAGCTGGAAACAAATCCACATTAATGACGCACAAGAAGAGGTGTGTGGGTGAGGGACGAAAAGTCAAAGCTGGAAGAGTTCAAACAAGAGCTGGTGCAGCGGAAGAAAGTGTAGCTGAGACAATAAAAGGGTGAGTGGTGGAAGAATAAAAGGTTTTGGCCTGGAAACTCCAGCTTCCCTGCAAATCTTTAGTTTGGCCTCTTTGTGTGAGATGACTTCACGCGGCGCACCTGAATACACAGATTTACACACAAGCTTGGCTGCAGCTTCTGAAGCAGAGTGTCTGAGATCACGCACAGCTGCTGGGAATCAGCAGAGCTCCCTGTGAAAAAGGCCTCAAAACGCCAAATCTCTGCGTGATTCCTCGTCTCTACACACTCGACTGCATTTCTCTGCTTTGATTTTACTGTAATAGATAACATTTCATCCAAATTACACCCTGAACCTTTTTCCAAAAGAACTTACCTACAGAAAGCTTCACTTAGGTTTTAATATGTCAAAGTTTAAATTAATTTGACCAACAAATTCTGCAACAGATGAAGAAAGATGAATCGTTGTGTTTAACAAGAGTAAAACAGATTTTTTTTAACAGCAGTAACAATCTAAAGAAGTATAATCAAGCTAATGAACACAACTCCCTCAGTGACAGACTGTTGCATCATGGGAGCACAAAGGAGCGTTATCCCAGGTCCTTCCTCCCACAATGGTTCTCAATAATTATGGCCAAATGAAGATAAAGATCCAACTATTGTTTTTAACTATAAATGTAGACAAATGCAAGTTTTAGCAGTCTAAATGTTTTTTTAAGAAACAATTACATTGAATTACCACATCAATGGTAATTATACTAAAAGATACTAAAAGTACCTGCAATATTTTTTAAGACCAAGTTTTGTTGAAAATATTGTTTTCATTTGTTTTAAAATAAAGAAAAACAAACATGTGGTTCCTTAAATTTGACATTTCCTAGGTTACTAATCAAAAACTATGTCTTCTTTCAAAAGGTCTGGTAACATTTGTGGCTCTAACTAAGTTTTTGTTAACTGGACAGAGGACAAAAATGGTTGATTGGATTGTAAAAGTTGCAGACCCCTGCTCTAGAACAATTACTTACAGAACAAACTCAATGAAGTGTTTACCTTCCTGTTGTCTTGCAGATTATCCATATTCTTTTAAATTGCACATTTATTAGAACCTGAGAATAGCTACTACTAATAATGAATGCTACAGAAGCCAACTTGAATTTGTTCTTCCAAAGACATCATAGCTAGATTTTATGTACAAGAGCTAAATTATTAGCTACCTATGGTTCAACCAAAACCTAAAAGTATAACCTCAAATTAGAAAAAAAGATGTCTGGCTGAATTAGTGTAGCTACTCTACATCAGCAAACTCCCATAATGAGCCATAATGTTACTGGTTTGTACCTAAATCAACCACATCTGAACCTTTAAGACATGAGAGTAACAATTACCCAAAAGAAAAAAACATATACCGGTATATTACACTGTTTATTAGTAGAACTGAAATACTTAGAAATATTTAGTTTGTAGTGCTTAGTTGGTGGTAGTCTATTACATGGCTGGAACTCATTGGAGGTATTCTGATTGTACTCACAGTTGCCTCAGGAGATCTCATCCGTGATATCCAGTCAGTTTCAAACCCTTATGTCCAGGTAGATGAGCTTTAAGGTTCTGGTTGTGGTTCTCTGCCCACGGCTGGAATGACCTTGGGCCTCAGGGTTAGCAGAGACAGCTTCCGTTGCTGCAGCTTGAGTGACGTCTCTTCAAAGCCCTACATTAGATTTTACACAAATCCCAAATTAGTTCACAAAAGAAATTACAAAAAGACATGTAACACAAACTCCCATATGATGCTTTCAGAAACTGCTTGCCTATGAGCACATTGAAGCTAACAAAATAGTAAGCATGGGCATCGCCTTCTACAGGATCCATTAAACGCAAGTGACAACACTAAACAATATTCTTATTCTAATTTACAACAAATGACATCAGAGGTCCGAACATTAAAACAAGTTACTAACTGTTAAAACTAAAACTCACACTATGAAAATCTTTAGCGAAGCGCCGCCATTCTTCCTTTCCGTTTCTTCACGTATCGCTGTTCCCATATCTGCTTAATCAAGGTCCCGCCCCTTCAAACCTTAGTCTTTCCTGATTGGTCAACTGTTATCGACAGACACCTGTTCGTCCAATTGTATTACAGAAAAAAATATCGGTCATGCGAAGTCCAAGGGACGTTCAAAATACAGGAAATGACAGACATGTTTTCAGACGTGTCTGTTTTATTACACATACATATATATACGCCCGAAGTCTGTGACTGGACTAAAAAGAAGCTGATAAAATGGAGCTTAATATCTTGCTGAACGTTTTTTTTTATTTAGCTATGTAGATGAATTAATTTAAATATTAAATTAAGTAATTATTTAATATATATATATATTTAAAAGCATTTCTAAAATTTAAAAGTATAAGCTTTTAAATTTTGTACTTTGTCGTCCATTCTTACAATGACTAAATTACCTGTCATCATGAGTTATAAGTTTCTGTGCTTGATTACCAATTAATATCTGTGCTGCTATCCAGGTCTGTGAGAGCCACCATTATGACTGGGTTCTCATGTGCTTTCTTCACCCAACGACTTTCTGATTAGTTTTCATGTATTTTTTATTTATTTTTTTTTGCTTATATTTTGTCTTTTTCCAGCCTGAGCAGCTTCAGAGATGATTCAGTTCAGTTAGTTTATACAACAAAACAATAATTTCACAATAAATGTCATCTCAGGGTACTCTACAAGACAAGCCGATCGAGTTTATGTGCAGAAATCAATCTAATCATTGATTCAGATTCAATAACATACATTCCAGTTTGACTCGTAAAACAATGCACTGAAATTTTTTTTATTGCACTGATTGGTACAAAGTTTTTAGTGTATTGCTTGAAGTCACAGACTTTGCAGCAACTACTGCTCTAGGACAAGAATGTGTTGTCAACTTGGCAGCAATCCGAGCATGCAGGTGGTGACAGTGGAAAGGCAAACGCCATCTGAACCATAATTCTAGTGTGAGCTCAGCAGGAAATTAACAGTCATCCAGACTTTGTCCCTTTAAGAAAGTATGTAGGAGTTAACTATTTCAGTTCATGTGAGATGTTATGGATGGATAACACTATCATCAGCATATTTATTGCTACATATGAAATGTAACAGAAATTAAATGGGAATAACAGACGCAAAGTGTTTCCATGCCAAAGGTTTAGCGCAATCTCAACCACAACCTGGCTTTTGGTCAGGATTTCTCGACCTGAACTCTGGTTTGGTTCTGATTCCTGCAGAATCATTGAGTGGAGGAAGCAACAGAGAATCCATACAGAGAACTACAGAAGATTGTTAAAGCCAGGCATGATAAAAAGCTCTCTGCTCTGGCTCTCTGCGGGTGGATGAATCCTCTTCTTCACAGATGAGTTTTTTCAGTGAGGTCTTTACCTCCTCAGAGTCCCAGCATCCTACACCATTCACTTCTAGCATGTGTGAAATCCTGAATCCATTCATAAAAACTACTTCATAAACAAACCCTGTTTCCCTCCCCTCTGCCGGACGTTTTTCACTGCTGAGATGGACGGTTGGATGGTTATAATGAGAGTTCCAGCGTCCAGCTATTTTTAAGGCAGGAGACAGACTGTTATTGAGCAGGAGGTAGCGAGGCCTTTTGGGACGGAGGATTATTCCATGGAGCTGAAGGCTGCAGACTTTATGGGTCTGAAAATATCTGTCCTGCCACGCTCCTCCCGAGGCAATCACAAACTGCAGCCATCCAGAAATGAATGTGGGATCTGCTGAAACTGTCATCTCTCCCCAATATTAACCCAAGTTCAGGTCAGAATCTTTGCTTTTCGATATGCAGCAGTTCTTTATAGGAGCTGCTGAATCTTTGTCAGTCCACATCTCTAACAGTTCAGCTTCTTATTCCTTCTTATTTGGACCCTGGGACGAATAGTCTCTACAGTGGTAGAGAATAATGGGGATCCTTAAATAAACAAATACATTTATAGCAGTTGAAGATGCTAAAAGTCCCAAAAAGTAACCTGACCTGGATTCATATGGGCCAGTAAAGTAATGCTGACTGCGTTATTGTAAAAATCCGTATCAAATGTTCAGTTTCGGGCTGTACGGTGGAGCAGTTTGTTAGCACTGCTGCCCTGTAGCCAGAAGGTTTCGGGTTCAAATCCTACCCTGAGGTCTTTCTGCGTGGAGTTTGCATGTTCTCACCATACATGCACGGGTTGTTAGTGGGTACAAAGTCCAAAAAACATGAATGTTAAGGCCTCCCCATGCTTTGGGGTACTTCACTCCTCGAAGGTCAAGTCATACTCCAGACAGACTCAATGCAGACATCCGTCAGATACGTGTGCTCAACTGTAAATGTTTATATCACATTGAACTGTTTTGTATGCGACACCAAGCCGATAAAGTGAAGAGTCAGCACAACTTTTTGCCCAACTCACTTATCACACTTGCTAGTATCCATTTGGATTGTGGGAAAAGAAGGAATTTGTCACAAAAAATTGTAGGTAATCGGGGCGTGCTGTGGTGGCATAGGGGTTAGCGCGACCCACATTTGGAGGCCTTGAGTCCTTGCAGGTTCAACTCCCGGACCCGACGATATTTGCCGCATGTCTTCCCCCCCTCTCTTTACCCCCTTCCTGTCAGCCTACTGTCAAATAAGGGACACTAGAGCCACTAAAACCCCCCTGGTGGGGAAAAAAAAAATTGTAGGCAATCAGGAGGTACGATGGGTTATGAAATCTCAACAGTCGAAGGACAGTGTGCGCAGAGTCCGCACAACGTGTACAGTTTGCCTGAGTATGTGGGAGCCTTTAGGAAAAATGTTCTGTGTTGTCCTGGCAGCCAGTCCAGTGTTTACCCCAGCTTTCAACCAATGACCATTGGTACCAGACTCATGTGACCCTTCAAGGACAAGCAGGTAAAGACGATGGATGAATGATCAGTTTTGTCGCCAGTCAGTTTGGTCCTCAGTGAGAAAAGATGCAACAAAAGTTGGAGTTGGAACCTGGTGGTGTGAACCCATAACTATTTTATAGATCCCTGTTCTTCTCACCTAATTCAGGAAGGGAAAACAGATGGTCAGGTTAGTGCTTTAGCCGTGTGACTCTGTTTAGTCGGGCTGGAAAATCCACAGATCTGGATTGTTGAAGGTGAGTTGGAGTGATTTACTGAACTTTGACTAGATCAGGGTGATCTCTCGGGTTTTCATTCTTTCATTTGTTTGTTGCTCTTGCTCTGAACAGGTGGCATGTTCCAGTAATGTCCTACCTTCTTGAAAGTCCAGAAGCCTTCTTGTCTTCAGCAGATCCTCTCATTCTCTGGTTTCTGAGGCTGTTTGGATGCAAACTGATGCTGGCTGCAGCTTTTCTTTCTGCTCCTCTTTTATAGCAGCCAGTCTGTGGATCAGATTGATGAATTGACTTCAGTCGGACTCCCTCACACCTTCACTGTGTACTAATCATGTGACTGTGCTGAAATTTGCTAATAGTTTTGGGAAAACACAGTAAAAGTCTGCTTTTGTTATCAAGGTTTTGACTTATTTGCCTCTTTGTAAGGACATAATGTGCATCTGATCACTGCACAAAAATTTACAAAGTTTTCAAAGCACAACATCTGTGTGGTGGTGTGTTGGTGACAGATAAAGGCCATGACCTCGACAGGATAACTCAAAGGGCTTCTTCTAAAGTTCCATCACTGCAGCTGTATAATGCCTCCTTTCTTTGCCCTTCCTTTTGGCATTTTAAATCTTTCAATAAAAACGATGACCGCCTGATTCTGGCCGGACTCATGTATGCTTTGGCACAACCAAACACACCAGTGGACCACAGAGTAATAGTAATAAAAAAAAATCACATCCTGATGAGTCATGTGTGCATTTTGTGCTGGAAGAGGAAACAAATAAACCAAAGCAGAGTCAGAATCCATCCTTCACCCTTTACTCAATCTGCTGGACTCAGCAACAAGTCTTTTGGTTTGTTTGAATCCTCCTGTAAACAACATGACGGTACAGTTACACATCCGGACTATTACCTTGGAAGGTAATCAGCAGGCTGATTAGAGAGGCGTTCGCTGGGTTTGTATATGGAGCAGATAATGGAAACAAACAAGGGTCGACCCATTGACCCTGAGATCTGTTTGGCATTTAAAGTTACATCCAGTGAAATCCAGCAGAAAAATGTTCAGATACAGCAGCAGAGCAAAGTAACAATATCGTCCAAAATGTAATTTATTGCAGTAATTTAATTCAAAAAGTGAAAGTTTTGTCACAGAGTGGTAGATATAGCTTGGTGAAATAAACCTCTAAAACAAACTAAACCAGCATGGAGGAGGGAGACCCGCCTGTGGTTCTGTTGAACAATTTGAATTGATGTTAGCGCTTTAGTGTTAACTTCTGTTAAATACCGTGTTGAGCTTTAGCGTTAGTAGGCACATTTAACTTTTTAGTTAGTTGTGCCCATTACTGTAAAAAACTAAAACTGTAACAGGAAATTTAACTTATTTTTATTAAATATTTGTATTTCCTCCTTTCCTTTTTTATGTTTACACCGTGAACAGGATGATAAATGGTCCGCCTGATGTAAAACTCCCATCAGACAGACGTGACTTCTGCATGTGTGCAACAGATCTGGCTTGATGCTCAGAGCCGAGCTGATGGAGACCCTTACATCACCTGGAAGTGAGTTTTGATGAAGCTGTTTAACGATTTCATAATTTCATAAACAGACAAGATAATCCTTTGCAGCGAGAGGCAATCAGCCACAGCAGACCGTCGAGCAAGAGGAATGTCAGACAAACACAGGTGGTTTCCACCCCGAGCTTCCAGCAGCTGCTGCTGCTGCTGCTGCTCAGCTTTCAACACCAAAACCTCTCTGAGATCAGGACATGTGATTATTTTATGAGATAGGATTATTTTTGGTGTGAGGTGATAAAGTTTCAGCAAAAACAGCCATGAAATCTCTCTTCTTTGTTGGAAACAGCACTGCACTGATGATTGGAGGGAGAGGCTGTAAAACAAACAGCCCAATAATTCACTCAGCACTCCAAGTGTTATTCCAGAAAATAATACTACTGCTACTCAATTAGGGCCTAAAACAAAACAGTTTCCCCCTGAAACAGGAGACGCAGTTATTTACAGGTTACTGTGGAAACGCAGGATGCGGTCTCCTGGAGGCAGGAAGCCCCGATGACACGAAGTGGAGACTGCGTGTTGTTGTTGGTAATCAGTCAGCTAATCAAAACAAGTTATTAATTTGGTAAAACAATATGTTTCCTGCTGCGTGTTTTCAGAAGTCGCTGTGGAAATCAGAGCTCCGCCTCTTCTCTGTGATGGGTTTCGCAGAGGCTGGAATATCCTGACAACACCTGGTTCCTTCCTGGGAAAGCATTCAAGGAGCCCTGAAAACTCTCTGCGGGGTCACATGGGACTGGGTTTAACGTTTCTGTGACCGGAGCACAAATCAAAACAAAGAGTCTAACTCCGGTTCAGAGGTCTAAATCCAGATATCATACAGTGTAAATGGAGCTTCATGAAAGACTGGAAGTCAATTCAAATTGATAAAATAGTCCCTGAGCATGGATGCTAAGCTAAGCACAGACCCTGGAAGCTTGTATGAATATAAACTTTCACAGAGGAACAGAAAGTTTTCCATGGGCCTCCATATTTTTTCTAGACCCGTTTATTCAGGCTGTAGAAATTTGTGCTAAATTTCCATTTAAGGAGCATTTCCAGGAAAGGCCACAGATTTACTGCATTTATCTGGTAGAAATTGACCCCAGAAAACTATTGGGGTCAATTTGTACAGGTACACAGTCAAAAAAAGTACTGCATATTATTAAGCCAAATATTTAGCCACAAACTGAAAATATATATACTATGTGAATATTTAGTTCCAAAAATGTTGTTAGCAAGCTAAATATTTAGTTTGCAAATATTCAGCTTACTCTCTGCAAGCTGAATATTTGAAACTGTCACATTTATGAATGAATGAATAACTTTGAGGGAATTACTTTGAAAAATGAACCCCATTTTTTTCTTATGACAATGTAACTTTATAAATGTCACGCTGTAGCCAACAGCCTTCCTGGGAGGTAAAACTTTTCATTTTGCCTGCATTGGTTCACACCGAGAACTGATTACTGTTATTTATGAATCCCCTCATAAACATGCACCCAACATCATATTGGCTGTGTGTGTTTGGTTTTCTTAGCAGTAAAATTATGTGTGCATCCAACAAGCACTGCACACATGAAACATTTTTTCCTAAAACGTTTTGCTGTAAACATTCATAGATGTATGGGTTTTTTGTTATTTTTAAATCTGTTGTGGTTTAAACTGTTTGTTTGTTTTGCAGATGCAATTACATCTGCTGGTGCACATCCATGCTGAATAGATTAATGAGCTCTACAGGAATACCAGGACAGCTGCAGCCGGCTCCATTTCATTGTTTCATGCCAAATGAGAAACACAAACCTGGAGGATTAACTCGTGATTTTAACATACAGTTCATGACAGGAACTTAATGATCCTTAAAACTCCATGTGGTCAGATACTATGTATTAATCATATGTTTTTAATTGTCCAGAATAACTTAGAAACTACCTTTCTAGGAGGAATAATGAGAGACAAACCTGCTTTTCTGCTCCGGCTTCATTAGGGATTTAAGGTGGATTGAGATCTATAATGAGTTTCACATTGCAGACTGCTGAAGATAATTAGTGATTCTTTTAAAATTTTACATTCCTGCCTGCAGCGAAACAGAAAGCTGTTCCCCTCCCTGATGCTGGTCAGCAGCTGCAGCAGCAGGCAATAAACTCGGCTGCTGTTTCACTCTGACACTGCAGAATGCTGATGTTAGATCATCAGCCATTCATTAAAACCGGTCGAAATAACTGATTTTGTTCCTACCAGGCTGCTGATACCTGGAGTTACTGCTGCAGTTTTACAATGGAAAAGTGGCACAATATGTGGAATAAATAAAAACAATACAAAACTTCAACCAATTCCAGAAACAGGTGCACAAAGCAAAGCGCAACAAGCCCATTGGTCAAAGCTAGCATATCATTTGTGAAAAATCTACTTATTCTGCTGATAAACTGTCTAAATATGTTAATTAGGGTTTTATCTTTATGCTTTTGTGCGTATTTTGAATTTTACATGTAGATGTATTAAGTTCTCAAATATTTTGCTATCTCAGTACTGCCCCCTGTAGGTCGGCGATGGCTAAGCAGCTGAATTCTCCTATTGGTTGCAGGTTCATCCTGACCACACCCCCTTTAACCCTTTCCTCTCATCTCCACAGATGACCACGCCCCTCTGTCCACCCTGGTCCCGCCCACTTTGTTGTAATTTGTCTAAACCTGTTAGACTTAGTTACACTTTAACTTTAGCTTTTAGTTTTTTATAAAAAAAACATCTTTGTTCAAACTGTCACTGACATAAGAGTTTGTTATGAGACCAATTGTGAAAGAAAAAAAACGAGCTCCTCTGCCTTCTCCCAGTCCTAACTAGCACCAACCAATAAGAGCCAGGAAGCAGGTCTTAGCGCTGTCAATCATCCTCATTTCCTCCTCCCTTTTCAACTGTTACTTTCTGCTATGTTGCAGTTAGCACAGCCTGTTAGCATAGCCACAGATGACGACAGATAAATAAGTTTTTTCTTCACCATTAGCACAGTTAGCAGTGCACATGAGGTTGATTGACAGCACTAAGACCCGCCTCCTGGCACTGATTCGTTGTTTTCGATGCATCTTTTCAGACAGCAATAGCAGCTCAGAGAGAAGATTGATCTTCTCACAGATTATTGTTTCATATTAAACTGTGAAAACATAGTGACAGTTTTAATAAATAAGTAAAGAATATATTTTTCTGACAGTTACATACTGCAGGGTCACCATCAACATTAGCCGGAAGTAACTGACTTTCAAAATAAAGCCCAAACTTCACTATAACATGATGATGTTGGATGCGTTCCCAAAAGCTGTTATCAGGTCCCCAGTTTTCACACAGGCGAGGCTCAGCCAGCCTGGCCCTGTCACTCGCCATCTTGTCCTGAGTGCCGAGAAGCCCGAGCTTCTGCTTTCCAAAATAAGTCATCAACAGGAGGCTTTCTGTGGGACGAGACAAAGGGACGCTTATAGGAGCCGGGAGCTCTCACATTATGGAGCCCAAACAGCTGAAGACAAGCGCGACAGGCTGAAGCTCCGCCGGACGAAGGCATGTGAAAAGGGATATTAGACTCCTAACGCGCTTCGTACCATGAAGAAGGTTTTAGTTGCTAAGCATCAAATCAAAACAAGTACAGGATGTTTTGTTCCTGAATTGTCCCCTTTGTCCAAGCAGTCTTCTGGCATCTTCTTCATGATCACCTGAATTTCATCTGTGCATGGAAGTACGGGATCTCCTGCAGGTTTGAGATGCTTTTTACCTCCAGTAAACATCAACGTTTGTTTTTTGTTAGTTGTGAGGAACTAAAACACAGAACTTGGATTTAGCCTGGGGATGCAGACCAGGTCTTTCGTCAACCATAAACCCCTGCTTTGAAATTTAATAATTTAGGGTGAGTTCACACCAACCTTGTTCAGTCCGCTTTAATCCAACTCCAGTCCGTTTGTCCAGAAAGTCCGGTCCATTTGGGGAACGTGTAATCAAACTATCAGGTGAACTCTGGTCAACCTACAAACCTCAGTCTGGGTTCGGTTGACATTAACTTTGGTGCAGTTTGAATGCATACGTGAACGCCAAGCAAACCAGAAGCAGGAAGTGGAATACAACGCAGGGCATTCTGGGTAAATACAACCAAAACAAACATGCTAGCTTAGCGCTAGCAAAAGAAATGGCTCGTGGTCTTTAGCCAAACACAGAAGAGAATTCCTCAAACCTCCAAAATCTGATAACACTCCATTTTGTTTAGCTTTTTTTCTGGACTATAAGTCACTTTTTTCCATAGTCTGGCTGGTCCTGCGACTTGTACATATCTTTTTCCTCTTTATAAAGCATTTATGGCTCATGTGTTAAGTGTTAATTCATACCGATGGACATGAACCAAGGAGTAAACATTACCGTTTTCAGTCATGAGAAAAACTAATAGCAAAGTTAATGGAAGAGCTGGAGGATGGAGTCCAGAGTTTGGTGCTAAAATAACGACAGGTGAGTCTTCAGTCCACTTCCTGGTATTTTGCCCAGAAGGTGAAAATAAATGACTTTGCAGGCGGGTCGCCTCACTAAAGAGCGAAGTGGAGAAGGAAGTTGCTCTCAGCGTCTTGAGAGGCTTTTGTATCGTTTCCTTCAGTGGCTGTTGGTGCAGCGCCCCCACAGGCCAGGAGGGGAACAGGTTGGTTTGACTCAGAGCAGAGAGACAGAGAACCACGGCAGATGGAGGAGGAGCAGATGATGCAGATGTCCCCAATCCAACCAAGACGAAAAACAGGAATATAGCCGAAGAGAAGTAAATCCTAATGCAGAAAGAGAGGAACCCAGGAATAAACTATGAAACTAAGCTAAATAATAAACCAGCATAGCAACAAGACGTAGCAATAATGAAGAGAACTGAATATAGAAAGCTCTTTTAAACAATTATTAAAGAATTCAGATGTGACCTGGGGATTACAACATGAAGCATTAACAACAGTAATTATTATTTAATACTCTGTGGTGAAAATGATGGTGACAGTTAGGAAAAAATGTCTTAAAAGGAAAAAGTAAACATATTCTAAATTAATTTTATAGTTTTTCTTTGCCTCAGGGCAGCAGCTGAGTTCTACCAACCTCCCATTATTTAATTAGCAAATAAATTACATTAAACTGTATAAAAGGAATGTTTGCTCATCATTTCCACAGATTTTCCACCAGTTCCAGTCCCAGTTTCTACTGGTGTTCCTGCAGCTCATCACTTTTGAGTCTGATTCATCTTCATCATGCTCCACTGGAGGTGATTTCCTCCCTGTTCCTCCAGCATGAGGCTAACTTCACGCCTCTGCTAATAAAAGCCATCATTTCTGTGTAATGTGTGTAAATCAGATGTGATGAATCCTCTTAAAGGAACAGCGTCGGTCAGATCAACTTCAGGCTCACTGGACGGCGTCAAAATACATGAAATGAATTCAAACTGACAGTCGGATTAAAAGCCCACATGGAGTTCACCGACACGCAGGCTGAAAATAAAACAATCCAACATGGCCGCCTGACGAGCCGCAGCAGAACAGCCATTCTGAGGGAACTGGACCGGAATCAGCTGACTGAATTTAGTTAAATGAGTTTGGGCAATCTGAACAAACTGAACTGAACCAAACCAAACTGAACTGAACCAAGACAAACTGAACTGAACTGAACAGAACAAACTGAACTGAACCAAACTGAACCAAACCAAACCGAACTGAACTGAACGAAACCAAACCAAACTGAACTGAACCAAAACAAACTGAACTGAACTGAACCAAACCGAACCAAACCAAACTGAACCAAACCAAACCAAACTGAACAGAACAAACTGAACTGAACCAAAACAAACTGAACTGAACCAAACCAAACCAAACCAAACCGAAATGAACCAAACCAAACCAAAATGAACCAAACCAAACTGAACAGAACAAGCTGAACTGAACCAAACCAAACCAAACTGAACTGAACCAAACCAAACTGAACAGAACAAACTGAACCAGCTACTGCTGGTCTGTGCAGGTTGAGTATTGGGGTTGCGGTCGGCGTTGCGTTGCTGCTTCTCTTCACAGAAAGCTACCAGCTGGTTCAGGAGCAGGAAGGTCTGCGCCCTGAGGAACTCCCGTAGTTTCGTAGTTCAGTGCAGCAGCTTGAAGATGTCAGGGCCTCAGCTGGACAAGAAACTCGTTTTGTTTCAGAGAGAAATCCAGCCTCCAGGACTCGGTGTGGCAGTTTGACCAGACTCCCTCTGAATGCTGCAGGCGGACTCCTATCTATCATTTCAGCTGCATAAAAAAGACACTTTTACTGTCAGAATATGAGGTAAGAGGATAAAACCGAATTGGGCCATCAATCAGCAGACGCCTCTGAAGGAGAACCAGGATGAACTGCAAACCAGAAGCTGAGGCTGCTCGGGTTTGCTCCACCTGTTTGCCGCGGTACAAATCAGCGCTGGACCCAACCGGCCCGCCGGGGAAATCACTTTTCTTCACCTCATTGTCGGGCCTTGGAATCCCGCTCGGCTTTTCCAGATGGCTCCGGCAGCAGCAGAGCCGCTCCGACCAGCCGCTGCTCCCATCTGTCTATTCCAGGCGCAGCAACCCGCTCATTACTATCTGCAACTGTTCGTGACTGGGAACCTAATCTGGACAGCAGTTTATAAGGTCACTGGGCTGGACTGGCAACGGGCAAATAGGGCAATTAGTTTCAGACGGCTGAGTGCGGGGTATCGGTGTCAGCGTGAAACGGCATAAACCAGGAGACGCGGTTTATTTTTGATCAATCTTTCTGGAAACTGTGGAGCATTTGACCTGACGGCCGATCACCATAGAATAAAAATACCTTTAATCATATTTCTGGCTCAACTGCAAAGTGACAGGCAATCAGAGAAAATAGAGTCACACAAGAATAACCCACTGCTTAATAAGAGCAAAAATTAAACCTAAATAATATTCAGCTACTAAAAATACATCCAAAGAAATATACAACTAAACTAAGATGAATAAATAAGAAAGAATACATTTTTGCCAAAAAAAAGATTAGTCTCTGAAAAGGTTCTGAAAAACATAGAAATATTGCAAGAAAACAATCTGAATTTAAAAATTCTGACTTTTGATAGAGAGAAATCCCCCAACCGCTAAAATCTGAAGGAAGTCAGTAGTGCTCAGTGTCTTCAGGGGTTTTCATGTTGTTTCCTTCAGTGGTTCTTGGTGCAGCGCCACCACAGGCCAGGAGGGGAACAGGTTTCTCAAAGGGTTTGGTTGGTTTGACTCCCAGCAGACAGGAAGTGAACCACAGCAGCTGGAGATGGAACAGATGTTGCAGGTTTGGTCCCAATAGAACCTTGTTTGCCGTACTATGAGAGGGAAAAACAGCCTTAGACTTTAGACTGCTTACATTTGCACAGTTTTATTGTCACTCATTGTAAAACGTTTGTTATCTATGACAATTTCATTAGAGGTTGAGATTTGGGCTGTTTTTTTGTTTTTGAGTTGGAATCTGTCGAACCAGAGTTCAACCTCTCCAAAGGAACTGGAGTTTCGAGTTAAACGGACTGGACTTGGATTAAAACGGACTCAATGAATCCCATCAGCTGCTGGGATGAAGGATCTGTGATAACGCTCCTTTGTGCACTGAGGATGTCTGTCATCCACAGCTTCATCCATTCAGTTGGAGACGTTACATTCCCGATATTTCCCCGGAATGAGTGGAAGCTAACATGTGGCTGGAGACGTTAGCATCTCCCGAAGAAACGTTAGCATCTCCTCAGTCCTGGATGTTGGTGTAGAACCAGCGGCTGGTTGTGCCAATGAGACGCTCTGTTGGGTGTCGTGGATGAGGTGCAGGAAGTGGGTTAATGAGAAAAGTTCACAGAGAGTCCAGCGTCTGCTTCCACCTCCAGCCCGAAACACAAAGGTGGAAGGATTCGTCTCTCTGGGAAGAGAGATGAGACAACGGGTTCAAAAGTTCAGCTCTGCTTGGGAATCCCTCTGGCTGCCACTGCCATTCGGCACACCCTTGGTGTGAGGAGCGGTTCTGCGTGAAGCTTCGGGCGGAGGGAGTCTCTGCGCAGACACAGGGCCGATGAAGAGCCTGGTTCTCCTCATCCTCCCTGATGAATCTGTTAAACTCGCCCAAGACGTCTCGGCATGGCCCCCTTTTCAGCGCTGGCAATGTTTTCTCTAAGCGTCTCAGGAGACAGCATGAAATCAATTCCTTCACCTTTGACCTCTGAACGCTACGGCTTATATAATGACTCCCTGAAAAGACATCACTTCCTGTTTGCTTCACCTCACCGAGGCGGTCGACTCTGACAGTTTCATCTGTTTGTTCAAAAATGTAACCATGTTGGTCAATTTTACAGGACAAAGGGATGGACGATTGATGGATGGATGATAGATGGATGGATGCTTGACGGATGAATGGATGATTGGCGGTAGGAACAATGATCAATGGATGGATGGACAATTAACAGAGGGATGATAAAGTCCAGCTACGAGTTAAAAAACAGAGAAAAGTGCCACGATTATCAATGTAAGATGCTTCAATCCAATCATGATGCGAATTTTAACTTAACTTTTAAAGAGTTGCATAAAAAGAGGCTATGCCGATCGTTTGATCAGATGTTGATTTTACGGATGCAAAACAGGAAGTAGAGGTTGCTAATTAATGGTTGTCATGACGACTTGGTGAGATGGGAGAGCTTTGGAGATGTGTGCTGTGAAACAAAAACTCAGTGTCTCAGTTTATTTAAACTTTTAAAAGTATTTATGAAGATCAATACATTTATAGAAACTGAACAGTGTGTTCTCTCCTCTTTCCCATTTTGTAGAGTATCAAATGGAAATGGGAATCTATACTGAACCATGATTTTCTAATGAAATTATTGATATTTGGACGACTAACACATTAAAAGAGTTCATGTGAGATTGTTAGACCAAGAAATCGATTGGATGATAAATTAAAACGATTTATAGTTTTTCTCTTTCTACCAAGAACTGGATGACAAAAACTTCAGTTTGTTTAAATAATAATTTTGTTTACAGAGACTTCATAATAAAGTTTATTGATCTTTCTGAATGAGTTCTTACAATATCATGACATTATTACCATTATATCAGTTAAAAATGCTCTCAAAACAACATTATTACTGTTTATTGTAATAACTTCTAGGACAATTGGTCATCCAGCTAAATTAGTTTTCTGGAGAGATCTAGAGATTATGTTGCAAAAAAGACCTGACCTTTGACCTTTTCCTGTCTAATTTGCCCAGAAATAAAAGGAAAAATCTTTACAAGAACAATAAATGTGTTGATTATTGCAAGGACTAGAAAGAGAAAATAAAGTGCTGATGCTCAGGTCGGAGAGCGCTGACCCGGTTTGGAGCGTTTCGCAGCGATCTGCGGCCGTGGCCACGTCAGAGCAACCATCATGCTGCGGGCCGGGTCTGATCTCCTCCAGCTGACGGCTCGTCTCCCTGACGCTGTGGCTTCGTGCCCAGGGCTCACTTCTAATCATCTCCACAGTCAAAGCCAGCTCTGAGAAAGTCCAGAAGCACAGTCGTAAAAAGCGCGGGTTTTAATCGCCTCTTTGGTCCCGCGGCACAAAGCTGCGTTTGTGACGTCTCTCCCTGCAGAACGTAACCGGATCTGGAGCGGTTCCGCTCCGCGTCTTATCGATGTTTTAACAGCTGCTTCTCTGGTCGGGTTCCCATTTCCAGAACAAGATAGTCCCAGCTGTCTCCGCTGGCTGGACGGACATAATGTGGCTCTTAGAGAGGAATGTTGGAGCAAAAGTCGGCTGTTGATTTATGATGCGGAATACAACTTGACTTGAGTGCTACTGTCAGGACGCCATGGTCATTAGGCAGAATCGCCGCGCCGCTCCGTATCTGCCTAATATCGGCCTGCAGACAGGCGAGCCCATCTGCTGCACTTTAGGAACTCCACAGAGATCCAGCTTTTTATGATCTGGAAGCGTTTAGAAATACCTCGCGTCGGAGCAAACAGGAGAAAATTACACAGAGGCGTAAATTTACAGTGCAGTCGTGGTGAAAACAAAGCAGATATACAAACAATGATGTGGTCTGCACCAAATCTAAACGCTGATTCCACAGCGCAGATGAAGTCATGGAAATGTCCAAGTATGGGCCAAGTTCTGCTGGTCAGGTGCACCATATTCTGCTTCCTGCAACAGGTTAGAACTGATCTATGGCCTATACAAAACATCTTTACATTTCTCCACAAAATCATTCTTCGATAATCAGATTTTAGCTGCTTTAGGGGTTCTGTCACTTTAAATCCAAATAATCTGCTGCTGGCCACGCTTCCAAAGTCAACGTTTACAAATGGCTGCAGACAGATTCACAATAATACCACTGTAGGTCTTTGAAAAGCAGAAGTGGAGCCTCCTGCACAACAAAGTGGAAGTCGACAACAAAACACTTTTACGTTCCATGCTGCAAAACCAGAATCTTACCAAGTATTCTTGGTCTAATTTCAATTCAAATGTCTCAATAAACATAAAATTAAAAAAAGAAAATTATAAGTAACTTTTAGCAAGAAATAGGAGCCTGTTTAAGTCAATAATTCCTTAATATAGATGAAAATGTACTAGTTAAGTGAAATAAACTAGTCCTTTCTATCATTAAAAAAATATTGATTTAATAATAATGTTTCTTTCACCTAAATCTATTATTTTGTAATCATTATATCTTTTTAGTCTCCTGACATCATTTTTAGATATTACATCAGACGATCTGGTCAGCACTTGAGTCGTATTTTTATTAAATACATTTTTAAACACATCAGTGAATCTGCAGTCCGGTTTTTTCTGACCCGTCCTCATCACTCGTTTCCCTGCAGCGTTTTGGATCTCAACGTTTCTTCCTGAATTTCTGCGGCTTCCTGATTAATAAGAATTAATCTGTGAGGATGTGGGAAACATTTCGCTTATCTTCCAGACTAACTAGGATGTGGTTTGTTGGACTCAGATTTTTAGGAAAAAACTTCAAAACTGTTGGACAACTTTTGGGAAAATTACAATTTAAAAAGTGACGATCAAATAAAGGCTTTTGTTACATTTTACATCCAGGAGATAATTAGTTAGAAAGACAAGAATCCAGGGACGTAATCCCACATAAGTCTGAGCCTCTGGGATTTCGCAGAGTGGATTTCTGCAGGCGTATAATTTATCGTGAAAACCCGACAGACTGCGGGATCTTCTGACGGGTTTCCCGCCTCCGGGGGTTTTCAGGAGTTCAGCCGCGGAAGTGCGAAGTGAAGCAATCTGCAATTTCTGGATTAGTTTTAATCCGTTTGTGAAACACGGAGCTTTGAGAGTTTCACTGAGGGTCGAAATGCTAACCAGCAGCTGGGAAACCAGCAGCTTTCAGACTCTACAACCAGCTCCTCTGATTCCTTCACTTCATCACATATTTGGATAGAAAATATAACAGACGCAATACTTTACATGAGTAAACTTCCTTTGTTTTTGTTCAGGAAACGAACAAACTTCCTTTATTCAGGATTTTTTGCTCTTTAATGAATATTTTACAAATTTAAACCGGTTATCGTGAGTTAACCGGTTTTAAGCTTCCATGTTCTTCTTCGGGTCAAGTCACTGATTTTCAGTTTTAGTTCTGGATTCAACCGGAAATGTTTAAAAATTTAATTTTCCTCTCATTAAGTCATTTTCTTGGTTGATATGGTTTAATTCAGTCCATGACTGATACATTAGTGAGGCCTTTCATAGCGAAGCGTCACGCTAACTTTAGCTCTCGCGTGTTTTAAAAAAACCTGGCAGTCGGTTTGGCTGCTCTTAGATTTCCTCTGAAGCCTGAAGATGTAGAGAAACTTTCTGAAGTTCCTCCATTCCTGCTGATCCTGATTAGGAAACCAAGCATTGGATCGTTCACTGTCAGCATTCAGTCCTCCTGACCAGCAGGAGGCGACAGGTGAGAGGAAAACCTCCCGCAGAACCAGAACCAGGCTCAGTACCAGTGGCTGTCTGCCACGATGGAGCAGAAGAACTGGACCAGGAGAACTTTCTGCTTTAAAGTGAAAACTTAACATCATCATATCTCAGCCAATCAGAATGCCAGACCAGCTGGAGCTTCTACAGAGAGAAAAAACTAAAAACTGCAAGTTAGCAAGAGGAATATCAGTAAAAAATGAAAATTGGAGAGTAGTAGGAAAAGAAGAAAGCCTGGTGAGTTTGTCCTCCAGATGCATCTGAAGCAGCAGAGGTCAGGATGACCTGAGCTGTTGGGAAGAGGCCGACATTAATCACTAAATTTAGTTTCTTCATCTTTAGGCTCCTGCCAAAGTGAAGCCGTTCCTCAGAGACGCTGATCGGGCCGACCGAACCTTCGCTCTGTCTCACTGTGACGACCGTCTGTGTTCGGTCCAAAACACTGCAGTTAACCGGCTCTCAGCAGCAGAGCTCATGTTTTAACTAGGCCTGGAAGTTTTTCTTTTCTCTGTTTTCAGCCCGACGCCTGGAGAACAGAACCAGAACTGGGTGGAGATTCTTGCAGTGAAACTGGCAGAATCTCTGCAGCCAGTTTATGATCAGAACTGGATCAGGAAGCAACAAACAAAACGCTGTAGATCTGCAATGTGTCTCCATCAGACGCTTTTTATCCTAGATTTTATCTAAAACTCACCGTTTAGCTGCTCCCTTCTACATCTGACCTAATAATGAAACATTCTAGGGCCGTTGTAAACAAATAGTTTAGTAATCGAGTAATCCAGTGTTTTTCAACCTTTTTTGAGCCAAGGTACATTGTTTTCATTGAAAGAATCACGAGGCACACCACCAACCAAAA
>CAEGAG010254173.1:0-11800 GCA_903067065.1 Brachyrhaphis terrabensis
ATATTTTATATCATATCTCATATGACTTTGTCAGTAGCGCTGCAACTTTTTTCCATACTGACAAGAAAATACACTTTTTTGTTTTGACTGCTCAGTACTAATGCAAAAGGACTGATTCTGGATTACAGTGGGTTTATGTGTATGTATTTATTGATATTTATTGAAAATTACATATGCATAGTTTCGAATTTAATGTGAAGATACAAAAATGTTTTTATATAACTCTTAGCTGGAAAACATTTGTTATTCTCCAAAAGAAAAAGCGACTTACTCTTATTAAAAAGTTAATGGACTGAATTTATAAAGTGCTTTTGAATAAATGCTTCCATAGATTGGTTGGCAATTTGTACCTTCATACTTTGTACTGTAGCTCCAGTGCTTTCTATTTTTATAAGAAATACCTTCTGTCATTCCATAAAAGAGGAGATCATGTCTTTGTGTGAACTCTATATTAAAGTCCAGAGTCGACTGACTGATTGCAAATCCCTAAATTACCTCCAGACTTTGTTAAATATAGCTGGCTAAATGAAGGGTAACTAATGAAGCGAAAAGCTATGCATGCATGTATCCATGCGTCCCACCATCAACACAGTTCAAAGTAGCCCTCATCTCCATCTCCATTTTGTTCTTCGTATAATACCATATAAGGCTTACATTTGTGTGCAAGCAGCTTACAAAATAATTTGCTAGACACTATTTGTATGTTTTGACATGATTTTTAGCTGATTTATGAGCAGATGAAATGTCTTTTCTCAGCTTTGTTGTACCACATCCTGAGGGATTTGACAAAGTGGGATTCTTTTGGTCTCCCCGCTATTTGTTTCCTCCGTGATTAAAAGCTGCGTTACTCAAATTGTTTCATCTGCTTTTCTCGCCAGATGGGAACTATTTGGATAGGCATGCAAAGAACAGATTAAATCAAACTTATCCAGAGCTCTAATTTGACAAAGGCATTTTATGATAGGACATTTAGGAAACTTTATTTCATGCTATGAGTAATGACTAACAGCAAAGGGCATGGCTATTTGGTAGCGTTTGTACTGATTTTCGTGAGTTTTCTAGAAGAGCACTCAGGCGACAGGGCTGCCATCAACTCGATGCAGTAATGCCTGAAAACACAAAGAAGCCCTTTCAGAAACCTATGAATCCATATCCCACACCCACAAAGTCAAGAGGACACACAGACCCATCCAGCACAGCCTGGAGTCAGTACAAAAGGCAGTGTGTGCTTACGCAGTAATTAAAGAAAAAGAATCTAGGAATCACTGTACCCATCCACAGCCATATACAAAGATTTATGTGTGTAAAACATAGAGGGATATTTCTCATGGTTTACATTACATTTAATGTTTTAGTGATCCAGTGCGCTTAGAGTTCCACGTCGTCTGTGTTGGCTGAGTTTGGAGCCACGGGCTTCTCTGGACTGGTCTGGGAAGGACGGAGCCAGAAAAGAAATTAGAAGCAGACAGAGAGGCCCCAACATCGGCTGGTCCACACCAAGGCAAACAACGCTGCAGAAACATTCAGGGTGGCTTGCAACAAGTTGTTTGACAAGCCTGCAGAACTGCTCAAGCTAGTGCATGACAGGAAAAGTCTGAATCCAGCCTCTGCTTGTTCACATTATCCCAAATATTAAAGAGTCCTGTTGATTGTTGACAGGACTTCATTCAGTCATGCTTGGACATCTATCACACAACAGATCAAAGTAAGGATAAATACGATCAAAACCAGACAGAAATCAGAATTCAAACAAGCAATTCAGTTTGATTTAAATTTGGATCGTTTTACTGTTTTGTACCATCTAAACTCATCTACTCGCAGTCCACACCTCAAATTCTTGAAAGGTCTCTTCTTCCTAATCATTTGAATTTTGTGAGATTGGGTAAGTTACAGAATGGGCACAGTTGTGAAGAGAAGGGATAATGATCTATGTTCCTCAGGATTTTTGTTACAAATTAAAAACCTACAAAGTATCACAGTCATTTGTATTCAGCCCTCTCTATAGGTAAACATTACAAACCTTCAGAGGATACCTCCAAAGTGTGTTTGAGAGAATTAAGGAACAAAAAGCATCATGAAAACTGAACATATCATTAACACATTGAAGCTTCAGCAAATACAGAGAATCTAGTGTGACTATAAGGGAGCTAAATACAGGGCAAGTGCACTGCCACAATGTTCAGATTTCAATTTGAAAACACATTTGAAAAACTTCTTTCCACTTCACAATTATGCACTACTTTTTATTGGTCTTTATCATAAAATCCCCCCCCCAAAAAAATACTCTTAAATTTGAAGCAGTAGTTTAACAAAAATATTAACGTTCAAGGTGCGTAATTACTTGCAAAGCACTGCACATAATGCATAGAGGATGTTGAATAAACAGCTTCCAGGTTGAAGGGAACAAGGAAAACCACAGAAAAGGTTAAAGAACGAAGTGATGAAGGACATGTAGAGGGTGTGACTGAAGAAAACAATTGGGTGAGATGAAAGCAGAGGATTATACAACATCTGAATAAACCAAATATAATTTCCTTTGTTTGGACTGTGAAGCCACACTAAAAACACAATTCTACGCTTCCAGTAGTTGAGTTGTATCTAAAATAATCAGTTTAGATGGTTTTGATCAACATTTCATACTATTGTAGGAGTTTGAGTTTCTTAATTCAATTCCTGCAGGATTAACATCTTCCATATTCCATATTCATCACAGATGCCAAGATTATAAATAATTAACCTTGATATACAACATGCAATTAATTTTTTTTGCCATCACATCATCAATGTGGAATGTATTTGATTTGATGGGAGTGTGGTGAGACCTAATCAATTCCACCTATGAGCAAAACCAGCTGAGCCAAGGTAGGACAGTTAATTTTACCTGTTAAATATTCATGTGAAGACGATTTGAAACGCGGTGCATTTATTAAAAGGCATCCTAAATAATAGATTGTGTAACATGATGCAGGAAGGGTTTAATGCTACACAGTGACAGGGAGGTGTGCTTAACCCTGTAGATGTGTATCTTTACGCATGCATAATCTGTAACTTTATCAAAGTTGCCAATATTTAAATGCCTGAGGACAAGAAGTGGAAGCAGAATCTAATTAATATCCGCATTTGTGCTTTGTCATGCTGTAGTTCTCTATAAAGCACCTTTGGGAAAATTCCTCCTTCTTTTTGAAAACTATTGCTGCTGCTACGTTTAGGCACAAGGAGTCTATTTATTGTTTTGTTCTTATCCCACACTGCCCCCTGCTGACCATGGTTAAAAGCACATCAACAATGAGATTTTATGTAGAAAAAAAGTTTTATTAATAAATCATGATACAAAGTGTATGAAAAAGATCAGTAGAGTGAGAACACATTATGGTAATGGAGACATTGATAGTGCCAAACAAAATACAGTGGATCTTAGTTTCACAGTAAATTAAATACTTGGATGAAAAGCTTTAAACACTGCAACAAAAGTCAAATTTTGACTAACATCATTCCTTGAACTTATGACCGACTAGACAGGCATGACACTGTTGCATTATCTTCTGTAAATTTAGTGAATGATAATGTTGAAGTAGCTGATCACTCCTAATGTGATTCTCCAGTTAAAATAAAGACACATTTTCTGGGCCATTCCAAGTCTTACAGCAGCATCGAAACATACAGGTAAAATGTCTACTACACATTTGCAGTGAACACTTGCGAGAAGTGTACGCAAGTGCAAAAAAAATCCCTCCAATGGCCTGAAAACAATAATGACTTTGAATTGTCCTCAATAGGTGGAATTTCTGGAATCCAAGACTGGAAATTGGATTTAAATGAGTCCCAGAAGTCTGACAACCAAACTTTACAACCAACAGTGAAACTCATCATATATAAATTCATTATACAAGAGTGACCTGCATAAGAAGCATTTATTTCTGTTAAACTTTGTGATTTTAGGTGCTTTAGACATATGCCATAAAATAAAATGCATCACACTGTCATAAATCTATATGTGAGTTTCTCACATGAAAACCTAAACTAAATGAACTTTTCAATTAAATTCTAACTGATTGTGATCTAATTGTGTTGTGTGGGTGTTTAAATAACATGTATGACATACATAGAAAAACATGCTTATTCGCACTTCTGACAGTTTGCATCTTATTAAACCAGAAAAAGTCAGATTGTACTGGACATCTTTTCTAGAGTTTCAATGCATAGACTGTAGAGACCTTGTAGGACAGATCAGGGAATCAGATCATGTTTTAGCTTCAATACAAGAAGTATGTAAAATATTACGGGATGACTCATTTACAGCACAGTGCTGTAAATATTTTCAGCTTAATCAAGTTTTGAGAGCTAGCAATCTAGGGCTCACTTCATTCTCTAAACACTTTTTCACATCACTACTTTGCTTTCTCGTTTCCGTTAGCAGGGCGTTTAACCGCTTGTGATGCCTTCGCCGTTTTTGTCGCTTTTTCCTTCTTCCCTTCATCCTTCTTTACAGTTACCTCGCTCCCCTGGACCTCCTCCTCGTTTTCCGGCTTGGCGGCGACCTTCCTCAGCTTGTGCTTGCCCTTGATGGGCGTTGAAAAGGTGAGCGAAGACTTGATGAAGTCCAGGGGGAAGATGCCCACGTCTCCATCGAACCGGTTTTTGGTGACCTGCAAGGATCTGCGGCCGGGACAGGTCACCAGCTTCTTCTCCTGCAGAATGAGGACGTTGTCGGCCTCTTGGCTTGCCTGGAGAGAGGTTAAAGGTCAGGATGCCTGCGCTAGATACGTTTTTTTCTTTTTAACATCTCAAGTATGTGTTCTTCTCTACTTGTTGTTCTTCCTATTCATTGGGAAAACCACGGTTTCTGCATATTTCAATAAATTAAATTTACAGCACTTTTAACAAAATTAGTCCAATACTGCATTAAAAACAAATTTTTGTACCCTCGTAAATTTCTTCTTTGACACACTTAAAAGTTTTATTTCATTAAACTAACTGAGGAAATGTTAAGACGTGAGTGAATTTAATTTGGGATATAGTAATAAATTATTCTGCCTTATTCAACTTAACCCCCACTAGAACTTTTATGGGAGAGATTGGAAAAAAAAATTGAAATTAAATACCTTAGCAGAACCGAAGATGGATGCAGTCTGCAGTTCCCTGTCGTCCTCCTCTTTCCTGGGATGAATGATCAGAGTGACGTGGCAGCTGCTGTTGGTGGCAAACTTCCTGAACACCCCGATGATGTGGTCCTGGACGGCAAATCTGGATCATAAATTCATTTACATATTTTAACTCAAATGTGTTAATGATTAGCCTAACTAGACAGCTATTTTCAAATCTACTTTGTAAGGAATAGGTATTTAAAGAACATTGTTAACACCTGCCAAGCATGGTGGTGGGGGTACTTGCCAAATGGTCTACCTTAAGAAGGACGGCTCAGGTAAGTGTTTTGTCTACCATCAGTAGGACTAGTCTATGTTTCTACTCACTTATCTAATGAAAGGTTTTCTTGACCCATCATGAACTGCAGGTTATCAATGATGACATGGTTGATGTCATAGAGGTAGACGGCGTGTTGCATGGTGTCCAGTACAGTCCTGAAAACAAGTTCACAGAAGAGTTCCTAATTAAAAATGGTGGTCACGTCAGCAAAATGTAGATAAATGCAAAGATGGGTAAAATCCGACAGCCCTGATCAAACCCACTTGATGTTCTGCTGTCCGTGGAACGTCATAAAGTAAAGCGGCAGCTCCTCAAATCTGTCAGCCCAGAAGTCGTACTGCTCCAAGTTCTCCTCCAGCCTCTGCATGGCGAACTGTGTCAGCATGACCTTAGCTAGACGCACGTTGTTTATCTCAAAGCTGCCCCACAGCGTGTTGACACCCTGCATGCAGAGGTCAAGGGTGAGCTCGCTGATGAAGGTGGTCTTCCCACTTCCAGTTGGACCTGAATAGATAACACATTGATAGAAAACTGGAATAGGTATTCAAAGAACATTGTTAACCCCATTTCACCCTTTCCTACTTCTATTTCACACCTTTAAACAAAGCATTTTATGCCCACATAATAAAGTAGCAGTTCGGTTTTGTTTAAAAGAAAAATGCACAGATCTGTAACATAATTACATTTAAATACGTACAATTCCTTCACAAATGTTTCACTACATTGTCTTTCCTTTTATTTTGGGCCTGATTCCAGTCTGGGCCAGTTTATAAAGATTTCCATTTTTATCCACTATTCCTGCACCAGCTTTAAATAAAATAAGTAGACAAAAGTCATATTACATAGTAAACACAGACAACCAGCACTATACGCTTAATCATGGAAGCATGACAGATTAGTACCTGTGAAAACTGTGAGCTCTCCCTTTCTGTGTCCCTTTAAGATCCGGTTGAGCTCTGGAAATCTGGTCCACTTAACTCCAGCCACCTGATCTGTGTTCATCAGCTCTCCGTAAACATCCTCTCTGAGCTGCTTGAAAGAGACAATGGACTTATGCGCCGCTGGGATGGAGGCTTTGACAATGCGGGACAAGTTTTTCCCTTGGGAGAGCGCCTCCAGTGGACAGGGCTGGAACTCCCCCGGTCGCACCAGGGTGCACCGCCGCAGGCCCAGCTTACGCGAAAAGATCTTTGACGCCTCCCAGGAGCGAATGTCGTCCCCCAGCCACAGCGTCACTCTCTTGAACTGCTCCAGGTAGGGCAGCAGGGCCGGTGGAAGGCAACTGACCCCACGGGGCAGAGCCACGCTGGGGAGCCCTGTGCCTTGGCTAACGGCCAAAGTGTCCAACTCAGAGCCTGTCACCACCACCTCCGAGTCCATACGGCTCACTAGGGTGAGGCCGAACAAGTTAAAGTAGGAGCTGCACTTTGGAACTGTGGCTTCATTATAGGTGACTTTCTCTCCGTCTATCTTTTGGGCAGAGAGGAGTTTGATCCCCTTCAAGGAGGAGTCGGGACCACCAAACCAGGGGAAAACCAGACTCTTGGTGGGCTTAAAGAGCCTCACTCCAAACTTTTTCAAGGTTGAATTGGAGATCTTTGTGATCTGAAAAAGTAAAGCAGTGATAAGCTTGTGAGGTAGTCCTCCTTTTATTAATTCAAACACATTGTAAATCAGAACAAGCGCTTTAACAATCAGTACAGATAACAGTTAATAAAGGTCTGCATTACGCAAAGGATTATTAACTTTTGCATTAAGTTAATAACTTAACGCACACATTGTGTGTGTTACAATGAAATTTTCTTTTCATTGTAACACACACTTTAAAATATTTGTTTAAATTCACCAACAATGGTGTATTCATACTTTTTGAACATTTTCACATTTGTCATATTAGACCCAGAAACTTCAGGGGTTTTACTGGGATTTGATGTGATAGATCAACTGCATATTTGTGAAATGGAATGGAAACAATTCATGGTTTTCTGAGTCTTATACAAATACCAATAAGAAAGGTGTGGTGTACACTTGTATTGAGCGCCAGTACAACAATACCCCTAAATTAAATCAAACGAAAACGACTTACTTAAGAAGTCACCTTGCTACTAAATAAATGGCACCTGACAATTTAACTTTTCTGCAAATAAAATTGTTGAAGCTTGGCAAATAAAAAAAAAAAAAAAAAAAATCATATCTGCTTACCAAATAAAGTCCTCCGTAAATCCAATATAAATGTAATTCATAACTTTAATGTCTGACGATACGCAGTGTGTGACCGTAAACAATTTTGGAACAACTTTTTAGAATCTTGCAGCATGCAGATTTAGTTGCAGCATTTCAGAGAACAGCGTGAAGATGCAATGCACATAAACACAGGATGAAGTTCTTCTTAATCCTACCTGGAACATGGTTTTAACCAGCTGAGCTTCCTCGTCGTGGAGATCTGTGAAGGGCAACGAGCTGGACCAGATTTCCCGCACTTCCCTCTGCTCCCTCTCCCTCTCCTCCTGCTCCTCCAGGCTCTCCGGATACCCCAGCAGCACATGAGGGCTGAGGGAGTCCTGCTCGTCCTTCTGCATCACCTCCAGACAGTCCTGGAGGTCCTCCCAGCTGCCCTCCACCAGCGTGTCCTTGCACAAAAACTGTCCCGTGGTTTTGTCAATGAACAGGGAGAAGCTGTCCTTCCTCGTGAACACGTCGATGAAGATGCTCGGGATGTGGAGGCAGCTGTAGCCATCGTGGAAGGGAATGTCTTTGGAGCGCAAGTACTGCTTGATGTCTGTAACTGTGATGGGACTCAGAGGGAACTCCACAGTGGACTTGGCATCCTTTTTATAATTCCTGATCAGGTTGTGGGATTGGAAGAAGTCTGTACTGCTAAGCCTCGGGATGCATGATGTCTCTCGAAGTTTGTGGAGGAACCTATGGGTGAGAAGTCTGAAACACTGGGAGGAAGCATGTCTTTGATGGAGAAAGCTTTGGGCCGACACCTGCAGGAGACAGGTGGTGCCCTTTAGCAGCAGGCCTCTCCACATTGGCTATCTGCTTAGCTCATTTAACCTACAAAAACACACAACAAAGAAAACGCATGCAAAACATTAGTGAGATGCATTAAAGCTACAAAACTAACTTTATGAAATGATACAGAAATATACTAACGCAGAGAGTCTTCTTTTTCACTCGAGCTAACACAATTTACAGATTGGAAATAGACAATGAAGTACCTTATAAAATCAGCTAAAAAAGTGCGTAACGTTAATAAAAACCATGATCTTCATAAAGACATTTTACCTGCTAAACGTCTGACCTCGTCTTGCCCCATGCTCCATGCAGCCCGGGTTTTATTGGTACGCTTTCAAAACAAGTCCGTCTAAAACACACTTCGAAATCATAGAAGAAGAAACCTCTCTTGCGCATTCAGGTCCTTACGTAAATGTTGTTGCCATATTGTGAGTGGCATTTTGTTGCAAAGCATGCAAAAGAGACAAAAAAGCTTTGTCCGAGCTGGGGGATTGTGTCGTAAATGGAGATGCGGTCCAGAAAGGATATAGAATTTTAAATACTGCAAGCCATTGACTCGATGAAATCTGCAGGGTTTTCTTGGAAACTACTTAAACTATTTTGAATAATTGTGATTGGAGTTACTGAAGTTATTATTTCTACGTAAAGTGCTACGAGACATTTGTGGAGAACTTGCACTATATAGATTAACGGAATTTAGTTAAATTGAACTACAGCGCTCCCGAAGGAACACGGAGGATTCCCCCTGGCAGTAAGTTTGCATTCCCTCGCACACCGTCGTAATGTTATTTTAAAACAGGAAAAGGAACTCCACATGAAAACTATTCCAGTCTAACTACCAACACGAAAAAGCTTGCATTGGTTCCCAAGGAGAACCCGAGAACCTGCCACACACAATATGGCAGACGGCGCTCCATATTGTAGCAACCGCGCGAGGAAGCTATGAAACTTCAGTTCCGTGTATGTTTCACATCGGACCTATCAAGTGACGGGCTGCCTTGTGTACCTAGCCGAGAGGTTGTCCTCTACGAGTTTGGGAATCGCACTTTTATAAATTACTACATGTTAGCAGTGGTTCGTCTTCACTGAGTTGAAGATAAAGTTAAAGGTCAAAGGATGACATCCAGAGGGACGCCCAGCCGCTTCCTGAAGAGCGTTCTTCAGAACGGTGTGGGCCGATACGTGTGTCAACTGAAACGGATTTCCATCATCTTCTCCAAGAAGTCTCCGAGCGCACTGGGAATCAGGTAATGTATATTAAAATATATATATATACATTACATTGGTATTGTATTCCTTTGCACATTTACATTTTGTCTCTGTACAACTACAGACTTTAATGATTTATTAGAATTTTACGTGAAAGACTGAGAAAGTGCTTTATTAAAAGTACACTCTGTCCTTCAGAAGTCCCCTATTTAGTAAATAGATTCCACCTGTGTGTAATTTAATCTCACTATAAATCCAGAAGTTTGTTTACATTACAATGTACTTAAAGCTCCAGCTGGGTCTGTCAAAGCCAGTGACCTTTTGCATTGTAAGAAATATTGTCAAATATCTACTGAAATGTTGCATGCTTTACGTTATTTCTTAAAACATGACTCACTGTCCCTTTGGATGGGTTTTTTATTGTTGTATTGCAGTTTTGCCCCTGCTTCCAAGATGAATTTCTCCTATGGGAGACTAATAAAATTATCTTATCTTATCTTATTTGTAGAACTGTCTACAAACTAATTCATCTTCTCCTCCTGTAGGGATTTCATTGAGGAGGGAGTGGTGGATTATGCCAAGAAGAACCCTGGGACTGTTGTTTATATTTCTCCTCAGCTCTGTAGTATCCCTAAAGTAGTTGCAGAGTACTGTAAGTACCCACAATATTGACTAAATATTGAATTGGTCTTCTCATGATGGTTTTATTTTATTGTTACTGTAGTTAAGTGATTAATCATTGGTAACAATGTCCCTGTTGTTCCAAAGATCATCATAAGAAAGAATAAGGGCAAAGCATTGTGTTCTCTTGAAAGCATTTTAAATTCTTACACTTGGGGCTCCAGTTATTAATGTTTAGATAAAATATTTGAAAAAAGTACAATTTCAGACTCAGTTTTACACACCAACGCTAGAGTTAAGTTGAGTAAAATGTTGCTAATACATCTCCTAAAGTACCAAGTCTTGCTGTCTGTGTAAACATCATGTGGTCAGGCTCTCTCTTACCATGCAGGTCTCTTCAAAAATTGCTTGATTGCCATGTAATTCGGAAGCTTTTAAAATGATTTGACTAGATTTTAAGCCAATTAAGGAGTTTGTTCAATGTTTTTATTTTAAATAAGATCTGGGTTTCATTACAAAATCAATCTGTTTGTGATTTCAGGTAGACTGCGATGTTGCATTCCCATGACAAATTCAGACTTTTTCCAGTTCCTTCATAGATGTGCAACAAAGAGTAACTTCTATGTAAATTTTGCACATTAAGATACAGTGTCGAATAACATAGCAGGAACCAGAATAAAATAAATAAAATAAAACAGTCATAAAGCAAAATGCAAATACCACATCACTGTGTAATAAATTAGTTAATTGTGAGAAAGTGTGAACTGTGATGTAACACTCGTAATGTACTGTAGGGGGCAGTATGTTGCCGCTTTTCTAAGATTCCTTCTCAGGAACAAGACATAGATCATGATCATGACACAGTTTCTGTAACACTTACATGTTTGACTTGTTCCCATTCAGTCTCTCACCACATGACACATTTATTCTCCCATCTTGCAGTAAATGGTAACACAAAGGAGGAGCTGCTCACCAACAAAACGTCGCAGCAGGTCTTAGAGGTTCTCACCAAGCTGACCGACCAATCTGGCCAGGACATCATCCGCATCCGCAAGCCGTTTCACACCGACAGTCCCAGCATCCAGGGCCAGTGGCACCCGTTCACACACCGCCCCCCATCTGTCGGCCTCATCAGACCACAGAACCAACATGTAGAATAAAGACTTCCTAATGTTATTGTTGGGACAGTTTCCAGAAACTAATGAGGCTTGTCTTCAGGTTATATCCTGAGGGTCCTTCAGAGAAAACCCATTTTTGACAAGTGCTGTTATTATCTCCGCCATCCTCTTAGCTGGAAGCACATGAAGTCTTCAGATACATTTGAAGCTAGCACGTTTAATGTTAATGTTTTTTAAAAACCAAAATGTGTATATAATGCATTGTATTGAAATAAAAACAATTAAAATAAATTATCTAGAAGTATTTCATATTTCATGGACTGAGCAGCTTTTTCTCAAAAGGAGCTGAACAGAACAAAATTCTTGAACTTCTGGTTGATGACGGAGCTTACTAGCTTTGTGAATAC